>LTAE01001364.1:19868-31030 GCA_001647135.1 Pontederia paniculata | reverse complement strand
AAAAAAAAAAAAAAAAAAAAAAAAAAAAAACAAACAAAACAAAACCAACGAGCACGAACAAAACGTAGAACAGCAATGTATCAGAGCTGCTGCCGAGCATGCACGCCGCAGTCAATGCAGCGGCATCCCCCTTCCGAAAAGGACTCCGAGTAGGAATCAAATGCCGAGCGCAGGTGAAACCTGCATGCGATGATCGGGGTCTCAGAGCATGCAGCCATGTCCGTCACCCCACTCGCCACGGCCCGTCGCCGGCCCCTCATTCTCCGTCGATACCCCGCAGTTGCCGCTTCCACGAGGTTGCCGCCATAGTCCTTCCCCTTTTGGACAACAGAAGGAGCCGCGTGCCCCCTTCCAGCCTCTAGGAGAATGGTAGATTGCTCATCTCTTCCGGCGTGATCAAATCGAGACGGCGAGGACGACGATAGCAACGACAAAAGCCAAACAGAAAGATTGACAGGAACAAAAAAGAAGCTACCAAACCGACGAGAGGCAATGGAAATAGGAACAAGAGGAGGAAGCGATACCGTTGAGGGACATGAGCAAGATATGGAAGGATCTAACAGGTGTTCGGTGAGGGTTCAATGGGCTTGTTTTGGGTCGGTGTTGCACGTACGGCAATATATACACATTCACTATAATCAACTTACTAATCTATATATCTTCATGATTTACAAAAAAAAATAAAAAAAACTCTTAAAATCATTTTAAACAAAATAAATAAATAATATTCATAATTAGCATATTATTTTTTAAATGAAATTAACAATTATGTAAATTGAGGTCCGCAAAAATTAATTTGTGAATATTCTTTTAAAATTTTAGTTTTAAATATGCTACATAATAAATAAATAAATGCATAAATAAATAATATTCATGATTAACATATTATTTTTTTATGAAGTTAATAAATATATAATTCAAAATCTTAAAAATAGTTAGTGAATACTATGTCAGTGAAAAATCCTTTTTTTATTTTAAATAAATATTTTACCTCAATACATAAAGATGAGAGTGTATGTTCCACTTTATAGTGGAGAAATCAAGATTAAGAGCAATGGCAAATAAATAAATAAATTTATTTTGGTAAAGCTTGTAACGAGAGTTCAATTAAAAATGAATTAGCAAATCAAAGAACACTCTAAAGAATTCTAGTAATATTATATTAGAAAAAATTGACATACAAAATTGTTGAATATTAACACAAATAAATTAAGAAAATTTGAATACTTGAAATTGTGATAATAAAAAAAATAAATTTAGAAATGATTATTTTTTTAACTATTAAGATAGACCATCGTCCTTGAAGCAGAAGTACAACGAATCGAAGAAAAATGCATTTTCTATATATTTTTTAAAAAGTCTAATTTATTTTCAATTTCAAATACAAATAATTTTTTTTAATATGATATATGAAAAATCAATCATATTCATGTTAAAACTGAAAAACGACACCCTCTCTGGAAGTCACCTAATATATTTAATTTTTCTAAAGTATTTTAGATAATATATATATATATATATATATATATATATANGTAGGTTAAAACTACTTATAAGTATATTTTAGAAAATCTCCATGTTTGATAATTAAAAAAATATACTTATAAGTTATTAAGTAACTACTTATAAGTTGAAAAAAAAATAAGCAGAGTCCCCCCTGCTTATTTTTAAAGTTGTTGGCTTATTTATTTTAACCAAGTATATTACTCTTTTATCCATATTTTTTAATATTATTATCATAAAATTGTAAGGATATATTAGTCAATATTTATTTTAACAAACATTACAATTACTTATTGATATTATTAGCACTTTTATCCAAACATGTAACTATTTATATTTTAAAATAAGTATCTGCACTTAAAATACTTATCAACAGTAGTGCTTATAGGTGCTTTTTATCAGCTAAGCCAAACGAAAAAAGCCATTTCGACATGTAGCATGTTAGTAATTGATTATTGAATAATTACTTGTAATCTTTCCTAACTAAATAGATAATAAAACAATATAAATTCTGTATAAAATTTACAAGTTCGAAATAATCATTATTCAAAGAGATCATATAACTAATGATGTTAAGTTATAAAAGTAATAAATTCCAGTCCTATATTTCAACATCGTTCAACTCATGAATAGTTAGTAAAACAATATAAATTCTAGATAAATTAAATTATCTAAAATAATTTAACAATCTAGGTTATTAGTTAATCAAGTTAGTTTAGTTTAAGAAAATCAAATAAGTATGAATCATTATCCAAACAATATAAGTAATTATGTTGAAAGATAGTTATAAGCTTGATTGTCAGTATTATTATCATGATCAAGATCTATGACTTTATGATTTTACAGGGACAGCAATCTCAATCTTAATCAAAGAATTAAATTTGTAGGACAAGTAAGTTCATACGATCTAGATCGTAACATCCTACCATGTTATAACATTATTTTAAATATATACATTTTTTTTTTCTTTTTTTACTTTCTTTTGAAGAAATAAAAGTTGTAATCTAAACATACAACAAGTGAAAAAAATAATTTATTAAAATTATTAAATAAATATATATATTTAAAAATCATTTTGTTACACTATATTTTTAGTAAATATATTTTTTAAATATTTTTTTGTTTTTCTTTTTATAAATATAACTTATAATAAGATATACATATATTATTAATAATATAAGTCATTAAATATTTTTATTAATTTATAGTAACATAGATCATTTATCTTTATTGAAATTTGTTTTTTAAGCATACAACTTTTAAAGAGATAAAAACATAATGGCTAATGTCAAAATTATTAAAGATTATTTAACAAATCCTTGGATATATGTATATTTTAATATATATATATATATATATATATATATATATATTTATATATGTATATATTAAAAAAATTGTAAATAAGACCTTAACATTTAATAATTTTTTATCTTATCACCCTTCCCGATCTTAGATAAAATCTCGATCATGAGAACAATAAGAGATCACATAACCAAAGATGTTGAAAGATAAGTTATAATAACAATAAATTTTGGTTGTATATTTTCGCATCGTTCAACTCATTAATAATTAGTAAAACAATATAAATTCTAGATAAATTAATAGATTTGTATGATCTTTTATATTAGTTCAGGATACTTTTTTGTTTAGATTCAAATGTCTCATTAATATATTTTTTTGGGACTTGCATGTTTTCCATACTATTTTTTACATTAAGTCAGAATAAGGTCATTGCTTATTTATCTGAATTAGTTTATTTTATGAAACATAATCCATAGTCTTATATATGTGGCTGCATTTGAATGCCAAAAAACTCTTGAGTTGCCAAAATGTTAAGATAATGTCAACCAGGGAAAATTTCGGGTATAGAAAACCATTGAATATACCCAGACCATATGGACATGTTCATAATTCAAATCCAAATATAAAAAAAACAGGGAGTAAACTTTAATAATTGTCCATCAACTATTTATTTTGTATTTAAAATGTTCCTTAACTTCTATTTTTTCCATAAAACATCCCTTAACTTTAAAATGTTCCCTATGTAATTCTTATGACCTTTAATAGTCGGTTTCCGTTTTTCCTGCTGACTCATATGTCCATATAAATGCTCTAAGTAAGCAACTTTAGTAAGACAATGTCATGACAACATAGTTCATGTGTCCAAATCGCCACATCGACATAAAAAATATATTGCTTGTTATGCGTTCATGTTTTAACCTTTTGTTTTGGATTAACCGATGTCTATATGTTAACGTAAGAACACACATTAAAGATTATTCTCAATGAGTTTCTGTTATATATATATATATATATGTTTATATATATACATATATATATATATATATATGTTTATAGATAGATAGATAGATAGATAGAGAGAGAGAGAGAGAGAGAGAGAGTTTTGCTTTATTTTGAATAACAAAAGAATCATGAATATTAACATTTTCAAAATTGTTCACCAAAAAAGTTATCTTGTTTGTCATTATCCCTAGATATAAAGAGCAACCTCAGAATATAAATACTTCACATAAACAAATAATATGATAGATTATAAAAAAACCAAAGACAAACAATACACCTTATAGAAAAGGAGAGATGTGTTTAATGAGCTTAAGTATAACAAAACATGAAAGAAAAACAAGCTTGAATAACCTCAAAACTTTGTAGTACACCAATTGAGCTAATAAGCTCACAAGAAAGAGCTTATTTTCATCTTAATGAGATCAAACTTTTCTAGCTCACAAGAAAGAGCTTAAAGTAGTAGAAAGGAAGAAAAATATATTGCCTTAAAAGAAATCCTAAATAAACACACAAAGAAAAAAGTGTCGTTGTTATCTAACAATTCATTATATAGAAAAACTACAAGAAAGGTTATAACCATCTTAGCATTCAACTTGTCGGTATATAATTTGATAACAAAATATGTCATAACTAGTCACCAAAATAATGTTTAACAAAACGACACAACTCTAGCACCATGAGAAATACTCATCAAACATTTACATGTTGATATCATAAGATTTGTAACCATAATGTTACAATTTGACACGGTAAAGTTTGATCTTGATAGTTGATACTATACTATGAAGCTTTCAAATTGCTAACTAAAACTTGACATTATGGATCTTCCTACATGTTGAAACTCGATATAATAACTCATCACATTCCTGTGTCAATATAGAAGAAAAAACATTGATGAACCAAATAATAAACAATAAAAAGGTTTGTACATGTAACATTCTCAAAAGATTGCTCCAAATGCTTATTTAGATGGCTATCGAGGACGTTACTTATCCTTGCTTAACTTGACTTTTGATCCTTTATGGTCAACGACTTGTACACTCATGCGAAAAATAAAATTAAATATAAATATCTTTCTTTTTTTTGCGGAATTCTTGAATTAAAATAAAGACTGTCATAAAATTAAACATAAACTAACTCAACATCATAATATCCAAAAGACTAGTTATTATATTATTATTGATTATTAAATACTAATTAGACTCAGTTTGTGTGTCAACCCGACCTTCCTATTACGCTAAATCCAATTATTATAACTTTCGATCTCATTTAACATATCTTAAAATAAAATTTGTGAAATCTCCTTCCCTAGGTACTATCTCACTATTTGTGATTACGTAACTTTTTTTTCTTCACACGCAATGTTACACAAATCATTCCAAAGAGGGCAAGTGATCTACATACTTTATACATAATTCTACTACATCATTTTCATAATCTATGTATGTAAAATACATGCATGCTTTAAAGAAAACAAAATAAAAGGGGAATAAAAGTGCTCCAACGGCTCGACCTCTTCCATATGCAGCAAAAGTAGCACCTGGGTCAACTCAACCCGACAAGCTACGCAAAATCTAAAAATTTAAAATAAAATAGGGTGAACAAACAACAAGCTCAGTGAGTGAAATAAAAGTATAACATAGGGGAACAATACAAGTGTTTAAAACACACATTCCTTTCAAGCAAAAACTTTAAATCATTATCATAATTAAAGTTCTAAAATCACATGTCTTTATGTAACATAATGAAATCTCAATATTATTGATATACAAGATCAAATTTCAGACGTGTTATTGCACATACAACAACATAGGTAAATACGATCACGCAAAGACATAGGTCAATACGTGTTGCAGAGCTTCATGGTCATAGGTCGATACAGTTAAATAGAGCTTCATAACCATGGGTCGACACAACAACGCAGAGCAATAAACATGGATCAATACGTGTCACAGAGCAATCAACATGGGTCAATACGTGCACGCAGAGCAGACCCCAAAGGGCAAAAACATTCTATATACGCCCCAAAGGCATTATGTATATCAAATGTGGTCCCAAAGACATATTTCAACCAGTATGACAATTTAACACAAGGGGTTTCACAATATGTAGAAAATACACATTACATGTTTGTATCTCAAATAAGCATCACACACATTGTTCCCTTAAAACTTTTACATAAAAGAAATTTATAGCTTTATCTCATCTAAAATTCTTGAAAATAAATAATCATCTTTTCATATCCAACATACTTTTGAAATTATAGAAAGTTTCATAAATATATAGCTCTTGTTAGAAATATCAATGTAAACAAAGAAAATAACACATAATATTTTTACTATGTTATAAATTTATCCACTCTGCAGACTGTGTGACACTGGAAGAATAATTTATAATTCTATCTACACACATCCAATTCAAGAGATATCAATTTTGATAAAAACTAGGTTTCTTGTGAGTTTTAGCATACAAATTTTGAAGTTTAACTCCTACAGTCACTCTTGACAAAATTCGAAAAGTTAGGTCATAGTTTCTGCTTGCTCTGAATTCTGACATACTAGGTTATACAGAATGAATAATTCATTTCTCTCAATCCACATGTCATAATTTGATGATTCCACATTTGTTTGAACCTCTAAATAGTTTATATTAACATATACAAATTTCAAATATTAACTCAAATAGATCAAATTATAACCTAATTACCAATCAGACCCTGTAGTTTCCTCAGGACAGGATGAGCGACCAGTGAAGAATTATTCATAACTTCCTATAAAAAACTTAGTTTTAATCAAAAGCAGAGTCCACTGAAAGTTACCATAGGATTCTTCATGTCAAATTTCATAATTTTTGAAGAACAAGACATCAAGAAAGAAGAATAGAGAATTAGAGAATCAACTTAGGGTGAAGTTTCCTACCTCAAGTGAGTGTTTTTTCGAATTTTTCTTGGATTCTACACTAGGTATTTGGCATTGGTAATTTTTCTGATGTTGTAGGGAACTAAAGGTAATAACTCTAATTTTTACATATTTTTTTGACTTTATATGACGGTTACAAAAATGTAAAGATAAGACAGTAATGAGCTGCTAGCTTAATGGAGATTTGAAATATAATCGGTCAAAGTTGAGGTCCAATTAAAATAATGTTTAATTTTTCACATCTAATTAATAACATTTTACACTAGTTAAATATATATATATATATTATTTGATCAATAATTTATGTAATATATTCATAGTTATCTAAACATGATTTTCTTCATACTACATATATAGCAATATATTATTGGCCATCAATCATTAATCTAGTGGTTAATGATTATATGCATAAATAACTATTTAAACGTATAAAATAACTTAATATGATCATCAAATATATAACAATGCAAAAATGATGTTGATGGAGCACATGTGTGACACTATGCTATGTGCAACATCTATTATCGTCATAAGCATCCTCATCGTCCACGTTATCATCATCATCACCTAAGCCGAGTTATTCACAAGACCCAAATGTAGGGGAAGGAGACCTTTTGTGAGCTAATGTCCAATGTGTAAGGTTCAATAAGGTAAAAATAATAAAAGAATAATAAATTATGCTGAAAAATCATCTTTATCATACTTGAAAGTTGTTGCATACAAAGACATAATCAATCATATAACATTAGCAATTTGGCACAATTATCAATTCCATTGGATTATTTTTCATTCAACAAATTATTATTTTTGACTTTATGTCTTTCTTTTACTTAGAACAACACTTGTTCTATTTTTTTCTTTTCTTTGCTTTTATCTTTGTCTGTATTTATTTATTTATTCATCTTTCTTACTTTACTTACTTTCATTTTTAGAAGTTATCTTTTAACTTCTTTCATATTTGATCTTTTGATCATGTGATGAGTTCTTTATCTCTTTAAAGAAACTCAAAATTCTTGGATTTGTTGCATAAGTTGAAGAGTTTTGTACAATAGGAATAATTTCAAAGTGTTTTGCCTTCAGTTCCATGGAGTTTCTCTATATTGCCTTCACCTACATCCCATGTTTCTACATTTAATTTTCATTCTTTTCTCTTTTCACAACCAGTGCACGTGAAGACTCACATCTTTTATCTTGCTTCTTTTTAATATTTCTTATCTTTCTTTAGGCTTTAATTATCTTTAAATTTTCATTAACATTCATCACACATCATTCACATAAAAAACACATCATCTTCCTCCTGAAAGATGGGTAGTATCAAGGAGATACACTGATTATTTCCATCGTACATCACCTTTTGACATGTCGGTCATTTGGAACATGATCTATGTTAGGATGTGACACGACCCATGACCATCATACCATCCTTCGCGTGTGGTCCATTTCAAAATCCAACGCGGTCCATTCCGTTGTGCGTCCCCTCCTCTCGTGTGTTGATGCGGTTCGGGCTCAGCGAAGATGGCTTCATCAAATATTTCCTTAGAGTTAGGTGCAGTCTGTTTTGGATTTCGACATGGTATGTTTTGTCTCATATTTTATATTATTTCTATGGTTCTCTATTCCTATGATTTGGATGGTGGGTCATGATCGTCCTAGGTTTAATCCGATCTAATTCAGTGAAACACGACCGGTTAGGGTTTCCCATACTTGTCGCCAGGACACAACCCACACCAGTGGTAGTGTTTCCTCACTTACACTGTCAAAACACAGCCAGTGTCCAAGATGGACATGGCGCGCGTCGGTGTACGATGCTTTCTTCGTCGCGTCATGATCCGCGTCAAAGGCGATATGGGTTGCATATATGCTCTAAAGTTTTCTTCAGGTAGCACAACATGGCATGCGTCCGAGTTAACGTGGTTCGTGTTTGTTCGTCCACCATTATTATTTTGTCATTTATTTCGGATTGCAGAAAAATCATGAACCTTATATAAAAATCTTTTATTATTTTTAGGGTACTCAAATCTCATGAAACCTATGTTCTTTGGTCCTAATTCACATAAAACACGGAAAAAGTATTCTTCTAATATCATGGATAAATTATTAAAACAAGTAGGATAAATCTAAATCTCTAACATTAAGGGTCCCCTTACATAGCTTGTTAATGATCCTAATTTTTTTCTCGTTCCTCATGATGTCGTTAAATTTTTTTCCGTTCTTCCTTATCGTAGATCTCATTTGTTGTTTCTCCTACATACATTCCTTCAGTATGAGACTGAGAAGGAAGAGAAACAAAAGACAAAATAATTTGGTTTTACCTTAGGCCTTGAGGAAAGAAGGGGAGAAAGGAGAGAGAGAGAGAGAGAGAGAGAGAGAGAGCTTTGTCAGCTTGAGATTTATTTCTCCACAACCTAAGGATATATAGGGAGCTTTGTCAGCTTGAGATTTATTTCTCCACAACCTAGGGATATATAGGGATGGTCTAGGGTTTAGGTGGAGTTTGAAATAAATTAAAACTTTGAATCTTGAATTTAATTTTAAATTGGGTCGTGTCCATGTTGGACAAGGTTTATATGTGTGTTTTTTCTATACATTTGGTGTTATTTAATTCGAATATTGCATTTTCTAATAAAAACCTATATATATATATATATATATTGTAAGATTTAAGGAAAATATATTCTTATTGTTATTTCTAAAATCTTAATACTTTTTTTTTTATTATCGATACCACATGAAACATCCTATATTCTTGTAACGCCTTTAGAAGCACATCTCGTCACCTTGCAAAATGTCCTTCTAAAGATGCTACGAATTTATTTTTTTACTTTAGTTTTTACCAATTGACTGGTCAACACTATAAATATGTTATTGCGAAAAGATAATATAATTAGGACATATGTCATGTGCAATTCATCCATCACGAACACCATCACACTACCATTGCACCGTCACCATATATTCTACCTGGAGAATCAGATACAATGGAGGCAATCCTCCCATGAACTATGAAGTTCAATATATAAAGGATAATAATTCAATAGAATAAAACACATTAAGATATAAGTAAAGGAGAGCATGTTATCATATAGTAATATTTATAAACATTAGTTTTATATTCACTTGACATTTTTTTTTACTTTGTTTTATCTCTTCCTTTTAGTGACATAAGTTTATCAGTGGTAAGAATATCAATTGCATCCACATATCATAGTGTCTATTATCTCATTGTTCAGTATGTTCAAGAACAATCAGTACTTACTTAGGACCATTTTATTCTTTTCTAATATCTTATCCTATGTATTTTATTTCAATCAATAATGAGCGATTACTAGTGCAAAAAAATTGAGATAAGCCACAAAGCCAATATGGCTAGCTAAGTCTCTCTTTGACCCAAATAAAATCTCTTGAATAGTAGTCCACAAGGGACTCAGTAATTCCCGAAGGAACACAATTAATAGTAGGAATAAATTTCTCAATTCGTTGAGGGTCATCCTCATCATGCATAAATTCGATCAAGAACATTAACCACTTTTGACTCTTATTACTTTCTATTCTAGGTTCACGTGAAAGTCCACTAGTTATATCTCAATAAAGTTCATCAAATCAAACAAAAACAACATCATGCATCTAGGAACATGGCCTGCATCATCAGTGACATGGCTTGTGTTGCCTTCTAGCGGGAGGTGTTCATCAGTCAGACACGACCGTTTCTACGCAATGTAGACTGGTTCAGGTGAAATCACATACCGGGTTCAAGGCGATGCAGTTCGTTTTGTGTATAGGATTTCTTGTATCATTTATTTTTGAGACAAAACATAGGTCGCTCAGTGATCGACATTGTCTGTTTCATACTCTTACCATAGGATCTCTCAAGCGTGGATCGTGTCAACGAGGCAAATAGACTGTTTTGCTCAAGGTGGGTGTGTTCAGTCGAAGAAAATGACTAGTGTCAAAGGTTGACACAGTCATGCTTCGGGGGCGCGAACAGTGTCCATGGGACATGTGGTCTATTTTTCAACGACTTGAACTTTACTGATTTCGATCGGTGGACACGACACGGTTCATCTTCTATTCATGTGGCTATGAATGCACCTCACTCAGATCAGACGTGTTCCGTGTTCTGATCTTTGGTGCCCTTGTTGGTTGCAATTTCTTCTCCCCTCGATGATCAATTAAGGTATATATTTAACTACTTATTTTTGCATGTTAATCATAGGCTTATGACAAATACTATTAATTATCAATCTCATTCTTATCATTCATTTACTTTATCATACATATATAAAAAAATTATACGGTTGATCCTCCTAATTACATACTTTGATCATGTTTGTTAATCTTTCTCGTTCTTCGATCCTTGTTCCTTGATCTTCCTTCACGATCTTCCTCCTCTTCTAATCTTCCATGAGAGAATAAGATATAGTACATATATATATA
>LTAE01001364.1:2450-19717 GCA_001647135.1 Pontederia paniculata | reverse complement strand
ACATATATATATATATATATATATATATATATATATATATATATATATATATAGAGAGAGAGAGAGAGAGAGAGATTTTTGGTGCTTGTGCTTGAGAAAGATTATTATATATATATATACTAGTAGTTGAAGTCAATATATAAATGAAATGTTAAGAAAGTAACAAAATTGTGTAGTAGCTTAAGTGGTTAGGTGGGTTTGATATATTAAGAGGTCTAGGGTACAATTCCTATTAGAAACTTATTATTTTGGCTCCCCTTGATTTTTTTATTTTACCTCTATACATTTTGCCCCCCTCCCCCCCCCCTATATTTTATCCCTGGGTCCGTCGCTGGACTAAATTGTATTATTTTACTTTGTCCCAGAATCTCATTCTATAAAATATTATTATTCATCTTCAAGTTGGGTTCAAATCTCGATGAGCACAACAAGGCTCGTGTTTATACTGCACACGGTTCGTGTTAAGGCGATATTAGTCTGTGTCCCATAAAGACACGACATGTCTGGTCGTGCTTTGGGAGCAACACCGCCCATGTTTTGTTTGGACACTGCCCATATCAAACATTATGTTTCTATTTCATATAGCATGAACAGCACGACCTACGTCCTTTTCGAACACGGGCTGTGTTAGATCGTTATTTTAGATTGAGGTATTAACAATTATTATTTGCAAAATTCTCTATTATATTTTTCTATTATCCTTTATATTTTTTATTATCTTTTATATTTTTTCTCTTATGATGATAATTTATTTTTATGAGAAATATGTTTTACTTTTGTAATTATCTTTTATAATTATAATATTTTTTCTCTTGTCATAATGACTTTAAAATTAATGTTTCATATATTTTTTAAAGCTATAATGTTTAATAAAGTTTTATGAAAATTAAATTTTTCACAGTTTGAATTAAAATTATTATAACTTATCATATATATGTATTCTTATGGTAAATATGAAGATGTAACAATAATTTCTAATGTGAAACATATCAAAGTAGTATTATTTTTCTATTAAGATAATTCAAAATAAAAAAATACTAAAAAAAATTTATACACACACAAAATATATTTAAATTTATCCAAATAAAATATAAATTAGAGAAAAATAAGATTTTGTATATTTTGAAATTTGTGCAATTTTTGAAGAATAAATGGATAATTATATAGTGTCAGTAAGAAATGGAACATCTTAAAAATAATATGTTATTATTATTAAAAAAATTAATTATGGAATTTGTAAACATCATATCCTGTTTGACAAACAAAAAATAACACATTAATTCTTCAACCTGTTGTCCCTCAAAAATTCATCCCCTAACTCCGACTTTACAACACGATGGAAATCTTATAAAAAGAGCCCTCAAACTCAAATTTTTGGTGGCATAAGAGGGAGTAAGATAAGATGTCACAGTTACGGTGGCAGACAAGTAAAGCAAACGATTGAATAAACGTTCTTCGTAGGAGTCAACAAAAAGAATGCGTGTCCGGTTGAGCAGGCGGCGGCACCTGGGCAAGGTCCACTGCTACCCATACAAGTATCGCCATGTCTGCTAACGCTGCATGCGTTCATGCATGGCGCCCACGCAGTTCCACGTTATTAATTAGTTTCAGTGCAAACAAGAGGCCCCTTCGCTTCCCTGTGGGCTACCATGCAAACGTGTTAAACGACGACCAACCACGAACCCTCGACCGATCGATCTCATCCTTGAGCCACTTGGAGGCATGAATCTGGTCAGCTCCACTACGTCCTATATAAGTATTCGATCAGTGACGAGTAGTTGCTCCTCCTCCTCAGTCGTCGTCGAAGCATCTGAGGACTTGACAATCGATGGATACCCGATTCCGGCCGTGCTTTGAGCAATGGGTACGAACACAGGACTCGGAACTCAAAGAGCTCCTCCGAGTCACCGCCCGTGCCGACAGAGGCACCAGCGACTCGGCGGAGCTGCGGGCGCTTGTTGAAAGGAACATGAGGCTCTACGAGGATTACGCGGCGCAACGACTGGCCGCGTCCAGGGCGGAGGGGCCGACGTTTCTGTGCCCGCCCTGGTGCACCACATTCGAGAACGCCTTCCTGTGGATGGGTGGCTGCCGCCCGTCGGCTGCCGTCCGCCTGCTCTACAGCCTCTCCTCCTCCAACCTCGAGGCCCACCTCGACGAGATCTTCTCCGGAAGCAGCGCTGGCGGCGGCAGCGGCGGCCTTCTGGGGCTCTCGCCGAATCAGGTGAATCGGGTGAACGAGCTACACATGCGGACCATTGGTGCGGAGGACCGGATCTCTTCGCGGAATGCCACCTTGCAGGAGGACATGGTCGACACCCCCGTGCTCGATACGGTCAGGAGCATAGACTGGAGGAGGGTGGATGGGCGTTCAAATGATGGCGCTCACTGCGACCCAAAGGTGAAGGAAGTGATGGACCAGTTCGCGGCGGAAGTCGCCGGCATAATGGAGAAGGCGGACAAGCTTCGGTTGGCCACAATGAGGGAGCTGGTGATGGAGATCCTGACGCCGAGGCAGGCAGTGGAGCTGTTGTTGGCGGCCAAGCAACTGCACCTCGCCATCCATCAGTGGGGATTGCAGAGGAGTCTCCAGCAAGGAGGGAGTTGAAAAGAACTCGCGTAAATGTAGTAAAACATTTGGCTTTGTTTTTCTTCCATAAAATTATATATGTTTAAGAAAAGAAAGTATTGTTGTATTTGCTCTTTTAGTCGAATAAAATAGTTGTATTATGGACTTCTGGCTTTTAGTTGTATGGGTGGCTTTAAGTTGCATGGGTATGTTTAGTGTGGTGTATTTGATGGTAATTAAAATTTTAATTATCGTAAATAAAAATTTTATGTTTGGTTTGATGTAAAATTAACTTTAGCGAGTAATTTGTAATTATTGTATAAAAAATTATGCTGAAAATATAATTATAAATAAGTGCACTTACATCAAAAAATAAAAAATATAAATATAAATGAAGAAATAAAAAATAAAATAGTGATTCTAAATTTTATTTACATTTCACTTAATTATTTATTTATTAATACAATGATATTTTACTTTAATTAAATACTATGTTAATTTTTAAATTTTAATTAAAAACGTGATTTATTTTTTAAACTTTTACTTATATCTATCTAAATCAAACAAAAGAAACTACTAAAAATAAAAATCATAATAAAACTTTTAACAATTATTTACATTTTAAATTTACAATTATGTTAAATCAAACTACTCCTATGTAATCAGTAGCCAAGTATTAGATAAAGCATCATACATGCTATAATAATAATAATATTTTTTTAAAACACTTACAACAACTTTTTAATTTTAATTGAATAACATAATTTATTTTTTAGAATTTTATTTATACCTATCCAAATAAAAAAAACCTATTGAAAATAAAAAAAACATAACAAAATTTTAATTACAATCATTTAAATTTCGAATTTATCATTAGTAGCCAGTATTAGATAAAGCATCATACATGCAACAATAATAATAATAATAATAATAATAATAATAATAATAATAATAATAAAATAATAATAATAATAATAATAATAATAATAATAATAATAATAATAATAATAATAATAATAATAATAATAAAGCCTCTTCATGGCTTAAAAGTTTCACATAAGTACTGATGCCAGCAAGAAAACTATAAGAATTGCCAACTAACCCCAACTCCTAGTTAATACCATCTCGAACCTAGAAAATGCACAATAAAAAGTTTAGGACTAATAGAAAACTCTCATATCTTCTACTAATTCTACGGCCTTTTTTCACTATTTTTTCTTGTTACAAATTACTCTACCTTTAACCCATAACATTAACAGCATCATAAAATGAGACTCAGGCACATACCTTTTTTTAACCCAAAAAAATACCTTCTATGTAGATTCTGATCCCTAGATACATAACAGCAGTAACGAATGACATAAACCATGATCATTTGTTAGGCGGTTGTCGAAATAGGAACACACACTAAACTTCCTTAATAAGAACCTTTGATTGTGGCCTCCCCTTTTCAGCTTTGATAGTTCTACTACTTCGATTCAGCAGTGAAAGAGAAGCTTTCTCCACTTCAACGATACCAGCCAAAGATGACCATGCCTCCTCCGGCTGCTCGTGGACCCAGCACATCAAGAAGTATACCTTTCGATCAGTAGATTTGAGCCTTCGGAATGTCTCACTTCTCTCTTTCTTTCCAACCTTCTCAGACTTGAGAATCTTTTCAGCTGCTTGAAAGAGCCGTTGGAAATCACAAAGCAAACATATGAGAGAGCCAGATCCTAATGACAGCAGGCCAATGACATCACCGATAATCCCTATACTGAATGTAGAACCTCCAGTGTGTCTATATCTTGCCGAGCAGGTCTCCTCCAAGCAAGCCCCAAGTGCCTCTGCTACAGTTTCAGGTCGCCTATCATCACCCATTACTTTTGACACATTCAAGGCAACATTGGCCGCACCAAAAGGGTCACAATGCCAATCCCCATTGTAGAGGCGTAAAGTAAAGCAGTAAGCATACAAGACATCAACCAAGTGGACAGCTAGGAGTGGAGATGGTTGTCCATGTGTTAAATTCTTAAGTGGTGGCAGCGCATTTGAAGGCCCAAGTGGGATCTCCCCAACATCCGTCCCCTCATGCTCCTCCAACAAGTTTATGAGCTGGCTACCTTCAGGGCTCAGACAAATTGATCTTGCAGAAGGCTTTGTCCACCAAGGGGTCCAGAGTTCAATCAGTTTGCTAAGCTCCCCAGAAGCTATGGCTCTTTGAAATTTCTTGAGTTCTTCTGTTGATAGATCTTCAAGTCTGATTTCATCACCTAGGCATCGGAGCTAGCAGATATCAGGGGTGTCTTTCTATATGGTGACATGAAATGACCAACGAATGCATCACGCAAGCATTAATACAAAGACGATGAAAATTCAATCATTCAAGCATCAAGACACCTGAATGAATCATGTCTCATATATAGTTCTTCGACACAATAGATTAAATTTTAGTGAATTCATTACATTTGAATTTTAAGGGACAATTTTTATGCATGAGTACGTACGTTTTTTCACAAAGAGGCATTCAAGTACATCAAGGGCAAACTTCAAGGTACATGCACGAAACAATATTTCACCTTCAGTTCTGAATTCTCTATCATGCACTTTTCATCATAGAAACTCAATACTGGTCAAGTAAAATCATAACTGCTCATACACTTGTTTTAACCAGTATGATGGCAATGTCTTATTATTTAGAGAAGCTGGTCTACCATTCCCAACTAAGTAGCTATAGAGCTCCAAACACATGAAGAAGATAACATAATTAACCAAATTACTTGAATCAACAATTCAACTAACTCAGTATTTCAAAAGAGAATAGAAAAACGAAATGCATTGTATCCAAAGGGAAGATCTTATTGTCTAATCACATAATATCAACTCATATACAACATCACATACTTATTATATGTGAAATCCATATCCTTAAGTTTTTTGTTTGTTTGTTAGCTCGATAATCAAGGTAATCAGTACCTTTCACCCAAAAAATAATAATAATTGGTATCAGCCACAAGAACCCAAGTAATGTTCACCCTATAACCTTAAAATTTAAACTCTTTCACAATCGTGAAATTATACCAAATCATCAACCATGCTTTCAGAATAGATTTGCTCAAGTATTATTTGGAGAAATCAGCATAAGTACCTGATAAAACTTTCTGAAGAGTCTCCTCAGATAATCCAGAATCTGCAGTAAAGAAAAAATGTTGATACTTGTTGCATATTAACTGATAAAACAGCATCTTGTAATAATAATGCATATTCATGAATGTCAACTAATTAAAATAATTTTGCAAGGTAAAATTATTTTGCTGCATAATAATATTTCTAGAAATTGAACAATGATCTGAAGACGTGCTGAAAGATGAAGGACAAGTCTAGCATGCAAGTCATATAGATGCCAAAATGATGACTAGAACTTCAGCTTGTACAATGGATAACATTCCATATTTTAAAAGAGAATGCAATCTCTGTGGCCATCCAAGGAAATTATCAGGGAGTATGCCAACCATTTTTTAGAGTCATATTAACAAGCATGTTTAACCTTCCTCAAATATTTTCTGTTCCTCATAATATTTTAATACATAGTGTACTACTTGTAAATTCACCTAGTTGTCTTGGCTAAACTTACGTTCACGGATATTGCATCATAAAATACATAGCTTTTCATCGATTTATTAAAAGGACTGCTGACATATGGTGCACAATGATAAAAACAAATAAAAGATGCTAGTATTGAACTCCATATAAGTGAAACACCAATTATATACCATCTTCAGCATCCATCTCTTCTTCTTCTAAGTGGAACCGCTTCAGTATATCTAGTGTTTTCCTCCTTGTCTCATCTTCAGGCTGTATTTGCTGCATCTCTTCCGAAACATTCTCCCGCATGAAGGATTCTGTGCAGTGAAGGTTATGTCCCTGTTGTAAATAAGCATAGATATTATGGCCGACTCTGACAACAAACCATGAATTCAGAGAATACCTTCAATCACTCCCATTTTTCCTCTTAAAATGTATTAACAAGTTCTAAATCATTATCAAAATAACGCTTTGAGTTGACAGTTACCCAGTATTCCTAGTGAAGAGAAAAAATAAAATGCCTCACCTTGTAACACTGGAGGGAGCAGTATCTCGTATTGCACTTAGGACAAGTGTACTTTGCGAATTGCTTCTGGCATCTGCACACAAGAAAAGAAAAGTTAATGTAATTTCCACTTAATCCTAAGGACAGAACTAATTTGATTGATAAAAACTCAACAAACTTTCCACTAAAAAGAAACCATCAAGGTCAATGAACTTCCGTGTACTGCATCATGGGCAACCACAACAACTTGACGAAAATGGAAAAAACGCCAACAGAACCGCGCAAAAGAATAAAGAGAGAAAATTGAAGCTCACACTAAACAAATGCCTCGGACGTCAGCAAACGAAGATGAAGGGTTGGATTCAGAAATTGTCACGTCCTCCATGTCTCGCTTCAACACTCGCTGTCGATTAGGATCTCAACGTCAATTTGAATGGTTTATTACTTTAAGCTGCAATTTAGATAAAAATCGAGATTGATTAATATGTTCATCGATTTTGAGAAATTAAGAAACTTGCTTCCTGCTGTCTCCTTTTCGTAGCGACATATCAGCGAACACTTGGAGATCGATGCTTACCCTTTTCTTGGTAAAGCTCGCACCTTGCCGTCTCGGCCGACCAGAGACTGCTTAAAGGAGATGAACAGTGACTCGATGACGACCTAGGCGATTGGTACTGACGCGCTTGCCAAAGATTTGATGGGCGAGTCGATGAGGACACCGTCGGCTTCTCGATGCCAGCCGATGAAAGGGAAGGCCGCTACCGGGAAAATGAAGTAGAGACGTGTGGAGCCGACGAGCTTAACGGCGAGGAAGGCGCCGACGGCGAGGTGCAGGGCGGGCAGAGTTGGATACTTATGTTGGACGGAGCGCGAGAGTTCGGACAGTTAACAGGGATGAAGAAGAAAGAAAAGAAAGTGATTAAAATAGCCCATGGAGATTTTATTTTAAGTGTCATTGTCATTTTTTTATTTATTCAATTGTGAACTACAAAAAATCTAAACATATGTATTTTTATTTAGATTAAAATATTCTAAAATAGTTCGCTGTTATTTTTTATTCATCTCACCTTATTTATAATATATTTGTCATTTCAGTCATTTATCTTGTCTAAACTATTAAAATTTTCTAGTTCAAAAAAATATTTGTATTTTAAAGGTAGAAGAACAGTATATTATTTCATTTGTAGAGAATATCGTTTATTTATTTTTCATTACGTACAAATGAAGGTAGAAAATTTAAATAGTACATAAAAGATAAATAGTAATTATTTAATCGGTAAATGAAAATAACCTTAACTACAAATAAGAAAATGTTTTCATCTTATTTGCTTTTAGGGGAGAAAAGTTTACACCTTTATATCGAATTCTTTCATCATTGCACACAAAATGTTGAGGGAGAACTCTTTCTTTTTTCCAAAAACAAACAGTGCTTTAACGTTTTGTATGCACTTTATATAGATTGAAAAGAAATTTAAGTTATTATGCATGATCACACATCCTTAGTGTGAGAATGAAGATTGGTTAAGGAATTATTAATTTTCAGGGCCATTAGATGACAAGAATGATGGCCCGAAGAGAAATTGCCACAGTGATACCTTAATGAGAAGATTCAACTACTGGTCAGGTCTACGACATCATATGCCATGACATATACAGCCTAATAAAACAACTAAAAGGTCACAATTTACATTAGTCAGACAATAATTATTTTCAGCCGCCTCCACCACCAGCAGACAGGATAATGAAGACACTATATTCAAGAGCGAAATGATTTCTATTCCACATTCCAGAGACTTGCAGGATCCCATTGCATGAAATCAACAGCATTTCAGAATTAGGAAATCACTACTCCAGAGATGGACTTGGTGTAAATTCATGCCAAGTTCATCAACCTTCAAGAGAGGCCATGTCCAGCACGATTCACAGCAACCAAACACCAACTTCCATTTCATTTTATCGTTCAGTCTTCAGCAATGTATTTGCTGCTAGAAAAAGTGGCCACCCAAGGCAGCTGTTCTGGCTTATTCAGGTGTCAGATCACTGCAGCCTTGGAGTTGATCGGAATAGACATAGGAGGTTGCTGATAATTGAACATTGAAGTTCCATTCTCAACAAGCTTACTCGCTTGGTCACTAGACCGAAAGCTGCTAGTTTGCTGCAGAAGTTGAACCAGGGAAAGAAATATGTCCATTCTGGTCACGTCTCGATTTGCCTGCAGTAAAACAATTTTTTTAGAACAAATGCAAAAAGAAGGCATGTGGGCTGTTAGCCAAATATATTACCTCCACGATAAATCGTGCCCAAATTTTGCATTCACGAACTTCCATCACTCCTTTCAGGATCGTCAAGCCAAATCCACGTATTATGTCTGCTATCTCGAGAAAGAATCCCCTGTCCTCGCAAAGCATCTGTTGGGCAATCAAATATCTCAAATCTACAGGAAACCAGAATTATAAGTAGAAACCTTAATTACGGACGGTTTTTTACCTCAACTAACATATGTCCAGTAGGTGTGAGGTCCTCAACTATTATTGGGCATACCATGGTCTGTCCTGCAACTTCATAAGCCCAGGTTGCACCACCACTACCGCTAGTGCCAAAATTTTCCTTTAGGACAACTCCACTTTCTTCAACAATCATCTGCAACTCCAGAGGAAAAGGGAATGCATAAAATATCAGATAAGGTCAGACGCCAGACTATTGATCAGCTTCTCAAGGAAACTATACATATAACCATCAGAAACCTTTATACCTTAGGCTCATCAGATTGTTTCAATTTTTCCGCATATTTTGTCACACTTTGCATAAAGAGCATGTGTTTAATTGTGCGGTCCAATAAAGCGTCAATGCTACACTGTTACATTGAAACAATAAATAGTTTAAATATTCATCCAATGTACCACTTTAATGATGATCTGAAAACTTTCAAAAGGGAAGAAGAGTGGCATACCTTTGCGCCATTAGGTACAATCTCCCTTAGCTCCTTCACCCTATCCTGTATCTGTTGACGATCTTTTGGTCTTGGCCGAGTACTTTCGCCAGGCCTTGCTCTTTTCTTAATCACCTTAACATTTTCTTCACCCTTCTGCTGATTGTGAATGGAATTATCAGTGTTCATACTGCAACTGTCATCAATCCATAAATTGCCACCACTGGACTTAATCAGTGGTTTTGGAGATCCATGAATACCTTCCGGGTTACAGTGAGGGAATAATGAGTTGGATTTGTGACTTACGGAAGGCATGCACACTGAAGAAACATGATTATTGTACGCTGAAGGACCAGTACGACTAGGAATAGCATAAAGCTGATGCTCCAACTTAAGACCAGAAAAGGGTCGCGTAGTTTTGTTAATGGAATCTTGACTAGAACTTCGATCGACATTTTCCCCGACAATTGCATCCAATAATTGCTCCAGATCAGATCCCAAAAATTGAGATTTCTCAACAGCAGCAACTGGGCTCATGTTTAACTCAGAGATACCTTCTGAAAGATTGACACACAAATTGGATCCACTTCCAGGCATTGGAATGTCATCCCAGTACTCCTGGACAAAGTTGCCTGAACCATGATCCAATTCCATTCCATCAAAAAAATCACTACTTGGAAGTAGTTGATTAGAAACACTAGAATTTTCTTTCCAATTGCTTCCTTGATCCAATTGACTAACTAAGCTTGTAGGATCCTTATCAATTTGACTCCCAGATAACTCAGATGTCACATTGCAGCCGCTGGCATCACGTTCAACCGAATCAGTAATGACAGCTAGGCGCTCATTCATTTGCACAGTCTGGCTGCCATGGACCTGTTCTGGGTTTTTATTAGTCAGATGAATTAAATTCTCTGCTTGGTCAACTTTATATGCTAGCATAGAGCTCCCAGGTGACAAGATTTGAGGACAAGTGAATGAATTTTTGAGTTCTGCAGCAATAGCTGGTACAACATAATCAGTATTACCACTGGAAGAATTCTGCAATGGCAATGACAACATCACTCCATTAGGAAGGGAACCTTTCCTAGTCACAAAAGTTCTTGCCTTTGGCACTGTATCTTGCAATCCACATTGTCTAGAAGTTGATGTGCAGAGAGAAAATTGGTCCAGTGCATTTGGCTGAGGTACACGAAAATTTGAGTTCATAGGAACCAGGTTAGGAAGTCCTTCTAAACCCAAAACTGACAGCATCTCTTGCTCCATCAATGGCAAATTGACATTGTTGCTCCAATTGTTAGCATTGTGATTTCCAACAACTGAACTATCAGGACAGTTGGAATTGGTTATCATTCTCGTGTGTGGTGAAAGTAAGCCAACTGAATTTTCTCCGATTGCATTTGATTGACTCGTAAAGTGAAGGGTGGAACTCCTACTTCTGAATGATGTTTTCTCATACTGTTGGTTGACACCTCTGGAGGTATCAATGGAACTTGAAGTTACTGGATGTGAAAAGGGACTCATGGTCCTATCAGGATACCAGAGGTCAACAGAAGATAAATGAGAAAAAGTATTGGTAGTATGATCAATATCTCTTAGTGTCTCGGTATTAACCATCCTTTCGTTCGACAAGTTGTTCTCATACAAAAAGTAAGCATCTCCAGAGGAACTTGTGGTGGCAACTGCAGCATGATGACCAGTGAAGTTCACATCTTTGTGATCAATCAGTTGAAGTAAACATTTGGCTTGATTGACAAACTCTAAACTTTCAGGAACCTGGTGAAGTCATCAATACTTAGTCAAAACTAACAAAAGATAAGATGTGCACAAGATCCTCAATTAATATATGCTCTTGAATTCATGAAACCAACTATATAGTCCATGAAAATTGTTATCCCATGAATAGATGATGTATTTTATATTAGCAACTCTGTAAAAACACTTGAAGTCTGTACGCTTCCAGATTAAATTTCTAGATAATTCTTCTGATTTATTTCAAGGTTCCATATACCAAAACACGAAACCAACTAGATAAATACACGCAAAAGACAATTCCTTAAAGTTTGCTAAAGTTTTAATGACGGTTAGATAAATAAAGACTAACCTTTTTGGTGGAACCGAACTGTGCAACCCCAAATGATGGTAGAGAAACAATTACTGTAGTCTGCCGAATGAAGAATAAGAATAAGGAACAAAGTAACAAGCAGTTAATGGGTAACAAAGTCCAAACCTTTGGAACAATTTTAAGAAGAGTGCAAGGATTAAAAAAAAGGGAAAGACGGCATCTTACCTCTTCAGGATTAGCAGTATCTGTTTCTATACTCGAATATGTAAGATAGGCATCATGATAGGTCCATTCATGTTTATCACCCAGAACTGCTTCTCCAAGGATTCTACACAACAGAAGATCTTGTCACGTTGGAAGTGCAACAACTTGCATTGGTCAGATTACATATTCTTCAGCAATTTGGTAATTTCAATATAGCTAAAGCACAAGACAATCTAATTTCCCAAGAGATCATGTACCATCATTAGCCAAAAATAGACATTATGACATAGAAATAGAATACAGTGTTAGTCCAAATAAATAACTAGTGAAATCTTGTTAGTGGGAGAATCAATAATTGTCCAGAAATTCCAACATGTTCTGCATCTAATCACAAAACCATGTGCTCCACTAAGAAGAAATGTGGTCCAAACAGTGACTCACAGGTTGATTCAATTAGATTACGTGCACTACAAGGCTAAAGGAATTATACGATCCACTGAGATAAACGAGATTCTACCCTTTGCCAACCATATGGATCTGATCAAGCAAATGCTCCACAAATACTCGATATTCCTCCTCGCAGTAGCTATCTTCTACAGTTAACAACCTGTAATAAATCAGGGTAATGATTAAAACCAGTAATTGGATCTATCTTTTCCTTTTCATTTAGCATGTACAAATCAGTTCTCTTACGGTAGATATGCAAAAACTGAAGAAAACAACATTTTTTTCTAGTAACTACTAAATGATTCTTTAGTACAAAAAGAAGTAAAGATATGAATATATCAACTGACTAGAATATTTTTACGTTTATGTTATGCAGTCATTCAAGAGCTAGAAGATTTTGACTGAGAAAAGTTTTTAAAAAAGACCAATATTAAAGATCTTTTAATTTAGTAAAAAAAAGGAAAATGTAATAAATAAGTATTTCTGCAGTAGAGAATATTATGTTACAAACATCAATCAAAATCTTTTACTTTAGAAAAGATCAAAAGACGAGAAATTGTATCTATAACATGTACTAAAGCTGAACAAAAGATGGCTTTTTCTTTTCACAGTTCTGAACTGCTACTTGCAAAATGCAGCCATTTGCAGTATTTTCCCGAGCCAAGCTCAAATCCTAAGACCAGAAAAAAAAAAAAGCAAACTCGGGCAAAGGAACAAGTACTCAAATCTTCAACTACATCAGATTAAAACGATCGAAAAGATCAATTACACTCGGAAAACCCGGAAAGAAACGCTGAAAACAAACAAAAACCAAAAGCATTCTCTGGACAACAGATCACAGGGAAAGGTTACCGAGGATCCCGTCGATGGACACGCCATATCACACCGTACGACCAACCGTAGCCCCGGCAAAGTCCGACAAGCGCCTCCCGGTGCTCCGGCGCCATTACCTCCCAGCCAAGCTCCTGGAGCTCAGCGCTGATCCGAGATCCAAAGTAGCAAAAAGGGGGTAGTAGAAGAGGAGAGCGCAACCAAAGGAACCCTAGAAGCTGTCGCCTTTGCTCTCCTTCTCCCAGCAGCTCAACTCCCTCGCTTTTTCGCCTCGCTTAGCAGAAGAAGAGTAAAAAGAGCGGTTTTTTTTAAGGAGCTGTCGTGCGACTGTGTCAGCGACCCCGGTCCGCCCAAACCCAGTTTAATTTTTACCGTAACAAACATAAAACCGGCGGTTGGTCGTTTTAACAATATATATCATGATGGATTGAGACAAAATATCGCCGTTTTTTTGGACGAGGATTTGCGTGGAATCTTTAGATGGATTTTTTTTTTCTTTTGTGACGAAAACGAAAACGAAATCTAAGTTGAGTATGCGATTCCTTATTCGGTTAATTAATGGAAATATTTTTCGGGATATGAGATTAAAGTGATTTAAATGATTTTGGAAGCAGGTTAATTAATTAGGGTGATTTTATAAAATTATTAGTGAACTAATATCTAGGCTATAATTTTTCAGATCGTACTTATAATGGGAATGCTTTCGTACAATTCTCTTGTACGTAATAGATATGTAACATATATGTTTATCTGGGACTCTTGTTGTGAGACATAAAAGTACAACTTGCTCTTCTTTCTTGTAAACTTATCCGTACCATAGAATGAGATAATTGGTTAGCTAGTCATTTATATTAAAAATGAGAGCTAATAGTCTCAAATAAAATTTTACAAATATTAATTTTATCAAGATTTTTTTTTTCATTGCACTCGTCTAAAGTTACTCGATCATAAAATTAATTAGATGTTAATAATTTTAAAAATTAATAAATTTATATTAAAAAAATGACTACTCATCATATTTGCATATTGTAGAGGAAGTCACTATTTTCTTTCTTTTTTAAAAAAAGTTTAAAATATATCAACATCTTAATTCACCAGTATAAATCATACAGAGCTAAATGTTTCCATTCTTAATTGTGTATTTTTTTTTTCAACCATAATAAATTCAGTAATTAATATACAGTATACACATCGTCTTGAATTAATTTTGGTAATAAAAATCTGCACGTGAGAATAAAAATAACTCGATGTTTCAATAAAAAAAATCTATTTCGTGCAATTTCGTTATATATATGTATATATATATGAGTACCTTTATTGCCACTCTTAAATTTTTAATGTCACTCCTCTTTTACCAACTTTACCCTTAAATATTTTATTATTGACACCATATGAAACATCTTATATTTTTATTTCTATTATTTAAGAGTTACACAATTTTTCAAAAATCTTCATCATATTTTTTTTCTCTTCTTTTATAATTATTTTCTTATTATAATAGTTTATTTTTTATGATAAATATTTTGTTTATGAAATTGTTATTGCAATATTTTATTTTTTTTTTATAATGACTCTAAACTTCTATGTCTTTCATATTTCTAAAGATCTAGTATTTAATAAAGTTTAATGCAAATTAAAATTTTCATGACATACATTGATTATTTTAAATAAAAGTACTATAACTTATATATATATATATAGTTTTTTTGTGGTAAATACGAAGATATAACAATAATTTCTAGTGTAAAAAAATCAACTTAGTATTATTATTCTATTAAGTCATTTTAAAATAAAAGAGTACCTAACAAATATTTTATATACAAAATAAAACTTCAAATAAAATATATTTTAATTTATTCGAATAAAATATAAAATAATAAAAAATAAACTATTATAATAAGAGAAAAATAAGATTGTAGAGATTTTGAAACTTGTGAAATTTTTTATGAATAAAAAAGTTTATTATGTAGTGTCATTAATATAAAGTTGAAGGGTAAAATAGGTTAAATAATAATAATAATAATAATAATAATAATAATAATAATAATTTAAAGAGCATGTGTAACAAATTATAACGTATATATATGAGGTGCTATATATGTGGTTTACATTGTTAGTATACAGTCTACAACTCTAGATATTTGTGGAAGCATGATCATTAACCTGGCGCACTGTGCACCTTTCCAAGTTCCGTAACTCTTGTGCTCCTCTTTCTGCCTGCACCATGATTGGCCAAGAGATGCTAATTTTTTTCCACGATTTCCCTAGTCCTACATTTTCAATCAAGTTATCAGCCGGTTCAATTGTGGCAATATGTTTATCCTTTTTTCTTTTTCCTTATAAGGAACGAAGCCATAAAGCTCAAATTACAAAATTACTGATCAAACATAAGCCAGGGTATAAGAATCCGTTATAATATCTGAACAGAAGAGATATCAAAAATTTATGCGGGTTAATATGTTTATCATTTACATGCATATATACGTGAAGTATACTTTTAGGTTGTTTGAATTTTGTAAACTCAAATCATAAATACATAGTCTAAACTAGCTCAAGATATTTATGCAAAAAAAACTTATAAAATAAATAGTACATTTTTTTTTCTAAAACTGATAATAATATAATAATTATTATTCTGAATTGTTATTATAGTATAAAACTAATAAAATAATGTTATTTATAATGTACTAATTAGCTATAGTAAATAATTAATCATACTCATAATATAATTATTAGAAATAATAATGCTTTATTCAATGATAACGTTAAAATAAAACTATGTTATTACTATTAATACTAATAATTGTAAAATAATAGATATCACATTGATAAAAGAGAAATTTGTATAAAAAAATCTAAACTTTTGTGCTTTGTGGCAAATATATCCCAAACTTTGTTTACTTTCACATTTTTATTAGATCTAATATAAATATATTTTATTGAACAAAAAATCACGCTTTTCATTTTTTTTCTCATATCTAACCACATAATATTTTTTAAAGAAACTATTAAGTTTGATGTGGTATTTAGATGGATAAATAGACATTATGTACAATCTAATTTTTAAATAAATAAATAAACATTGAATTTTCATAAATAAAATATTTATCAATCACATAATTAATATCGACGATCTTTATTTTACATATTTTATTTAACAAATAATTTCCTATATAAAATATTTAAAAATAATGCTTCATAATGATCACATAAAAGACACAATTATATTTTCATTCCTTTGATATTTTGGACACAAATAATATTGTATATATAATGTTGATTAACTTATTACATCATATTTAGTCATTTCTATGAAAGTACTATTAGATTAGATATGAGAAAAAAAGTAAATTGGTGCTTATTTATCCAATGTAAAAATCTTAGGCATATCTCATAAAAAATTAAAACATGGTGATTTTCTATTTAAAATATCAAATGTATTTGCAATAAACATAAAAGTGTAGGCCTTTTTTGGATTTTTTTCCCTTAATAAAATGTTAGTTTTTTTATCATTTATTTGAGTATACTCAATGGACAAATGTGAAAAAGAAAAATAATAAATTGTTATACAAGTGATAATTTGAAATGTCATTCCTCCCATGAGCAAAATCAAATATTATCTTCATGGAATTAATGGAAAAAGATAAAATTTTAGGAATAATAAATAGTTTTTTCTTGTATAAACAAAATATTTTTATTGGGTGACAATTTAAAAAAAATCTTGGCAACAGGAAAAAGAATTCCTATTAACAGACAAGAACATAGAAAATATAAAACCGACCAAGTTATGTATGTAGGAAGGATTGGAATTGGATGCATGGAACGTGAAGCGAATGGAACGGCCTCTACTACAACGTGAAACCCCATAAGCTTTCTGTTGCCCTCGCTGCAACCAGAATTCCCGGCCCTTTAATTACCGCATTACCGATGTACTCAATCCACTTTAACAGTACATGTAACATTGGAGAAAGGAACAAATTACATGACTAATATTTAGGCTTAAAAAACACTATACAAGATGCCAATGGCATAAGTTTTTACAATAAGAAATCAAAGCACCGTAGTCTATGGACTGCCTTCAGTTATGTGGGTCTCCGCAGGGCACCACAGTACACTTGTAGATCTCTCTCTCTCTCTCTCTCTCTCTCTCTCT
>LTAE01001363.1:0-56835 GCA_001647135.1 Pontederia paniculata | reverse complement strand
CCCAGAAGAGAGCCTAGAGCTCTGATACCATGTAGAAAAATATGTTATTAAGTTCCCCATTTTTCTGTCTGTACAACAACTCATATACAAGATGAGTACCCTGAGACAAATTAGGAAGTCTAAAATCTGGAAAGATCAAATCTAATCCCATAATTATGGGACAACTAGAGAAAATAGGAAACCTAGCAATATGTATCTATTTCTAATCAATATAATATAATACCAAAAGGAAAACTTCCTAAATAGCTAACTAATATTGGAAAGGATTTCCCACAAAAGGCACATACTTGATACTTGTTACTTTGCATGGTTTTCCTTCACATCCCGAAGTAGCCAATGCAGCTCAAACACAAACAAATGAGACCCATGTTATTGATAGTGTGTCATTGCCTAGTGGACGTATTACTGAGGTTATTTCTGCTAAAAGAGTACGCATGTTTCCTCCAACACCAAACTACTCATCAGACATCTCTTCATGTAACCGCGTGCGTTACTCAATCATATCCGTTGGGGCCTTAGGTCCTTGGCTCAGGTGCTTCAGATCATATGTCTGGTAATCCAACATTATTTTCCCAGCGTACTAGTACTCATATTCTACCATCTGTCACTTTAGTCAATGAGTCTTCTGTCTTTCTACACGGCATTGGAATTGCATCACCTACCACATCTTTATTTTTGTCGTCAACTGAATTTTCATTTAACTTGGTTTCCATTAGCCAACTTAAGAAACTTAATTATATTGTGACATTTTCCTCTAAATTTGTTGTTAGGATTCGAGGATAGGAGGAATGATTGGCAAGAGTCTCGTGATTTGTTATTTGTCAGCTTCCTTTCCACCCAAGTTATCGATTACTTGCACGGTTGTTGCATTTCCACTACATGACTTGTTCGTTTGTCATTGTCTAGTTTAAAGAGAATGATTGCTTACTTGTCTCGTGTTAATGAGTTAAGAGTGTCGGTCTTGTCAACTTGGAAAACATACTAGGGCTTCATTTCCAAGTTGGACAAAATAAACAAGTTAGTGTTCCTTTTGCACTTGTTCAATCTGATGTATGGAGTCCTTGTATAGTTAACTCAAAGCAAGGTTATCCTTATTTTGTTACTTTTATTAATAATCGGTCCAGGATGACATAAGTTTATCTAATGAAGAATCGTACCAAATTATTATCTATCTTTCTATCTTTTTGTGCTGAATTTCAAACTCAATTTGGTATTCTTATTTGAATTTTTTGTAGTGATAACGCTAGAGAATATTTTTCTACAGATTTTTTTCTCGTCTCATGGCATGATACATCAATCTTCTTGTGCCTATACTCCACAACAAAATGAAGTAGTTGAAAGAACAAATAGGCATTTAGTTGAAACTACATGCACATTATTGTTCCATATGAATGTTCCCTTACAATTTTGGGATGATTCAATCCTTACAACCTGTTATTTAATTAATAAGATGTCCTCTACTGTTCTACACAATCAAATAAATTTTTCAATGTTGTTTTCTCGATATACAATCTATTCATTTGTCTCCATGAATATTTGGTTGTGTATATTTTGTTCATAATCTATCCTCGGGCAGGTCTAAGTTGTTCCCTCATTCTATTGATACCCTTGTGGACAAAAAGGGTACAAGTGCTATTCTCCTGACCTTCGTCATTATTTTCTTTGTGCGGATGCCACGTCTTTTGAGTATACTCCATTTTTCTCCGGGCTTTTAGTGTATAACTGAGTCACTACCTCTCCCTATTCAACCTTCATATGCTCTTCTGGAAGCATTTGATTCCCAACCTCTTGGCCACAAAGATATTGTTATATATCACCAACGAAAGAAAGTACCTCCAGTAGTTGAAGAAGGAACGCATGAAGCAAATTCTCAAACGGACATGTAATTCCTTCTATGTCATATATTCCTTCATCGTCGAATTCAATTGCTCGCAGAAAAGACACATGTAATACTATTAATCCACGTCCTATTTATTCTTGTTTAAGCTATAGTCACTTATCTCCTTCTTATACTGCCTTTATTTCCTCTTTGGCGTTATTTCCATTCCCAAAACCATTTTAGAAGCCATGAACCATCCTGGTTGGCGCACAACTCTAATGGAATAAATGCCTACTTTGCATGTTAGTTGTACTTGGTAACTTATACCTCTTCCTCGTTGTAAAACTATGGTGGGATGTTGTTGGGTATTCACTGTCAAAGTATCCCTAGATGGTCAAGTTGATTGCATAGAGGTTCATTCGGTTGCGAAGGGTCATACTCAAATTCTTGGTGTAGATTGTGGTGATACCTTTTCACTTGTTGCTAAAATCAGTTCTATTTGCCTTCTTTTTTTTCTTCGGCTTCTATTAAGCATTGGTATTTGCACCAACTTAATAATAAAGTACTTTTTGCATGGCAATTTTGAAGAGAAAATTTATATGGATCAACCACTTGGTTTTCATGTTCATGGGGATTGGGGAGTATTCCAGTATAATATGTAAATTCAAAAAAACTTTATATGGCCTTGAACAACCTCCTTGAGCTTGGTTTTGTCGCTTCAACCCTATTGTTTTGGAATTTGGACTAGGTTTTAGTAAACTAGACCATTTTGTATTTTGTAGACATTCCAAGAGACGATTGATACTTCTTGTTGTGTATGTTCATGATATTGTTATAACTGGAGATGATGCAATTGGTATTTCCCAACTTAAGTCTCATTTGCATTCACAGTTTCAAACTAAAGTTCTAGGATTTCTAAGATATTCCTTGATATTGAAGTTCCCTAGTTTTCATATGGTATATACATTTCTCAAAGAAAGTATGTGTTGGATATCTTAAAGGAGACCGGCCTACTTAATTGCCGACTTGCAAGCACTCCGACGATCCAAATGTGAAATTGGTACCAAATGTAGGGGAACCATTTTCAGATATTGGTAGATATCGTAGATTAGTTGGCAAATTGAACTCTCACAACTACTCGTCCTGATATTTCATTCGTTGTTAGTGTTGTGAGTCAATTTGTGGATTCACCAATTAAAGAACATTGGAATGTTGTGATCGGGATTGTTAAATACATTAAAGGTGCTCCCAATAAAGGATTATTTTACCAAGATAGAGGTCATATTCAGGTAGTTGGATATGCTGATTGGACTAGTTCTCCATTTGATAGAAGATCCACGACCAGCTATTGTGTGTTTTTTGGAGGCAATTCGATTTCTTTGAAGAGCAAGAAACAAAATGTAGTTGCTCTTTCTAGTGCAGAGTTTGAATATAGAGCAATGACTTCGACTACATGTGAATTGATATGGTTGAAACAATTGCTTAAATAATTGAATATTCTGCAATTGCAACTTGTGAAATTATTTTTTAATAAATCAAGTAGTCATTCACATCACATTAAGCCCTATCTTCCACTAGAGGACCAAACATATTGAAGTACATTATCACTTTGTTCGTGATAAAGTAATATCCAAGGATATTGTAACATTTTTTGTTTCATCGAATGATCAACTGGCAGACATGTTCAGCAAGGCTCTTCAAGGTCTTTGAGTTCTCAATATTTGATGCAAATTGGGCGTGCATGATATATATGCTCCAACTTGAGGGGGAGTATCAAAAATATATCTTTCCGTATAATAAATGTTGTATTATGTGTCTTTTCATATATGGTATATATATATATATATATATATATATATATATATNGTGCATGATATATATGCTCCAACTTGAGGGGGAGTATCAAAAATATATCTTTCCGTATAATAAATGTTGTATTATGTGTCTTTTCATATATGGTATATATATATATATATATATATATATATATATATATCTTTGTACACCATATAAATATACAAGATGATCCTTCATAATACGAGAGATATTTTCCCCTTCATAATACGAGAGATATTTTCCTCTGTCAATCTCTCTTTTTGTTTTAGCAATTATTATATGCTATCTTGTTTACATGCTTGTTTTTCATGTTCAGGAGATAGACGTTTTTCCAAATGGAAGGGATCAGTAGTGGACTCAGTTGTCGGCGTCTTTCTTACACAGAATGTTTCAGACCATCTTTCAAGGTAAAATCCAAATTTTGTTCGCGGTTATACATAGATGAGAAAACTGGTATCAAGCATCCGGCTCTTTATTTAGAATACAGAACCAGAAAAGATAGCTGATATACTCAAAATACACAAATGTCAGTTTTCTGAATTTGGTCCCCCATTTGTTTTGACATTCAAGTAAGTCTCTCATTTTGACAGTTCTGCCTTCATGGCGCTTGCCGCGAGATTTCCAGCAAGGGTCAGCAATAAGGAGACTGGTGGAAAAAGGGAGGATTCAAGTGTGGAGCAAGGAAGTTGTGGTATATTCCCTGATGACATGAACAAATTGCAGAAGCAGGTGTTGGGCAGAGAGTCATATAACCGTGATTCTTTGGTGATAGTGGAAGAAAGTGAAACTGCCAGCGTCAATGACTCATATGGAAGCAATACTGGAGGTTGTGAAGATAACAGCAAAAAGGTCCAAAGCTTACATACAAATGAAACAGTTTTGGAACCTGATCAGGAATCACCAAATAGTGTGTCAGGCATTCAAGTTATACAAACAGGAAGTACATGCACAACAGAAACTGAGGATAGGTGGTCGGTGGAGGATATGGCTTCATCACAAGAGTCAGTCATTTCATCTCAAAATTCTTCAATAAACCCAGATCAGGCAGCCAATCAACAGATTGGCTTGTGCTCATCGTCAACTATTGAACCAAAAACTTTCACAATTAAAAGCTTGTGCAGTGAGATAGACAGTTCCACTTCGTTCACAGAACTCCTGCATATAGCAGACATGATACCATTGATGAAATATGATGGCAAAGCTAGTTGGTTTTCTCAGGTAGATAGAAGAAAATCTATGTTAGATATACAAGGTGATGCTAATGGTAGATATTCATCCATGTTTACATCAAACGTATCTTTAGGTGAGTCAGCTTCTCCGTCAATGTCGATTCATATTGAGGGGTCCTCAAATTCTAGATTAATGGGAATAAAGAATGTCAATGTTACAAGTCATAACAAATCATCTGAACATTCAATCAATGACTTCAAACTAATGGATGCACGAAGTGATCTCTCAGAAAATAACACTACCAAAATCAACCAGCAGGGGTTAACATTGGTTGCCAAAATTCAGTCATATGGACCAACAAGCAGTCATTGTGAACAAGTAACCAACTCACATAATGAAAATTGGAACAGAGAAAAAATTTGTTTGCATGATAATGTTCAGATCCATAAAGCTGCGCCCGCAATAACCAATTCCTCTAATAAATTCTCACAAGTACAAAATCAGTGTGGTCCCAGACCTATACATAATCTGCAGATCCAGGTTGAAAGCACCCAAGATGGAGTTAATCTTCAACAAACAAGTTTCAATAACCAGCAGAGTGTTCAGAGCTTGTGTACACATATAAATGATGAGGCATTTAGTTCTAAGATGATTCTAACTGAAACTCCAAACACTAAATCAAAAGAAAAGAAAATAAAAGTCAACAAAGAAAGGAACAACTATGAATGGGATAGTTTGCGCAAAGCGTTACATCAGAGTGTCACGCAAAAAGAGAGAAGCCAGGACACAATGGACTCAGTTGATTGGGAGGCAGTAAGGTTTGCTGATGTTAGTCAGGTATCAGAAACCATCAGAGAGCGTGGTATGAACAACAAGCTGGCAGAGCGGATCAAGGTATGGTTAATTCAAGTATTTGAACATGTTTAGTTTTTGAAAGGTTTAACATACTTAATTTATATCTCTAAAATCATACAGTCTCATGTCAAAGTTTAATTGTAACCCTACTTCCACATGTCATTCATACTTGCTGTTAATCATTTAACTTATATAAGGCTGATCTGAAGTAAACAATCTTGTTTATTGCCGAAATGATTGTGATAACAAGTCACTATTGATTGGGACTAAGACAAGTTACCATTATAGTAAATTATCTTATGACATGCCGAGTTGTTAGCTAGAATTCCAGAGTTCAAGTAGTGATTGGTCCAACAACAAACCTATTGAATATATGCTTGTAGAAAAAAAATATGAAACAATGAGTGGCTGACACCTAATTCTAGATGCAATGCTCTGCAGCCTGACCTTTTTGTTAGATGGCTTCCATAGATGGAACTGGATGCATTAACTTCTCTCTTGTGTACAATTGATTTATGGGTTTCTGAATTTTTAAAGATAACAAATAGTTTGAGGGCATTTATGGCATTGTACTATTATTTATAACATTTTTGAACTATCTACATGTACATGAAGAGTTGATAAATAAGAATAATAATGAAACAACTTTTTCCTCATCTTTAAGGTAACAATGATATGTGTAAAGTTGGGGCATCATATAAAATATTAAATAGAAGACCAACTAGCCTTACGAGTTATAGCTCGGCTCGAAAATCTAATAAACTTTATATCTTTATTCAGATGTCTCAAAAGTAAAAACTCACTTGCTTTTTCTTACACCATAAGAAAAAATTGTTTTGGTTTTTAAGATCTAATTGAAACTACACCAAAGTGTTATTTCGACATCATATTAGTCAAAGGGGATGAGGAAGGCATGAAGAAATCACACCTATGGATCAACCATCCAATTGTAGATGTTAATTCTTTCTTTTATAAATAATAAAAGATATATGTTCTTCTGGTCAAACTTATAATCTCATACCTTATGTGACCTGTTGACATTTTTTAATAAAAATAAAATTTTCGAGCAGATAATAAAATAAGCAAAATAAGGTCCACTATCTGATCTGGATAACATCATCGAATGGTGGAACCACAGATGTGGAGAAAAAGGATTCTTCACAAATCGCCCTTAGTCAAATTATCTTTTGTTTCCACATTTTAAACTCCAAGTACGAGAATGATCTCTTCTTTCTTTTTGTATTTTCAAATTTTGTGAAGGTGCTAAGTACTGCTGAATTGTCTCTGCAGGAATTTCTCGATAGACTTGTTAGAGATCATGGAAGTGTAGATCTTGAATGGCTGAGGGACGTTGAACCAGACAAATCAAAGTAAGATCAATATCATAGCATATCTGTATGTATATTCAGCGTCTAAATCACAGGATGAAATTCACAGATGCACCCAGTTTTGCTAGATCAGGAGTGCAAGCATATGCATCATAGTACAACTTCTTAAAAAGTTATGAAAACTCATTTTAACTCTATACCTAGATCCAGATACTTTGATAGTTTTCTTCCGAGTTACAGCATGTCGCCATGCCACACCCTGTATGCTGCTGTTTTCTTTCTTGGAAAGGGCAGTCCTATATGTTGTAGAAAATTGTTATATTACTGTGTGCATGCAATTGATGGTTTAAGTTTTTTTAGAAGGATCTGATAGTTAAGCTGAACTAGCTACAAATATTGGGCAACGAAAAGCTAAATGGACTGTTGAGGAAATAAGATGATATTGTAATTATTGTCTAAGGTGTTCAGGACAAAGTTCTTTGATGAGAAAGATTTTATGATCTGTCATAAAAAGATAATTGGCGGTGCTTCTAGGGATTACCTCCTCAGCATACGAGGACTGGGACTCAAAAGTGTTGAATGCTTGCGCCTGTTGACACTTCATCATCTGGCCTTCCCTGTAAGCATTATCGGAAGTCCTAATAAACTATTTTTCATATTCAGAAATTTGTATCTTACCGCTGAATTACTATTCCTTCTATTACTAAGGTTGATACAAATGTTGGCCGCATATGTGTAAGACTGGGTTGGGTACCTCTTCAGCCACTACCTGAGTCTCTTCAGTTACATCTACTGGAGCTGTGAGTGCCTTCATGTTTATTGGACTGAATAACCACCAAAACAACTAGATTCAATCTAATCCTTGTTTTTCATTCTTCAAAGCTATCCTATGCTGGAAACCATACAGAAGTACCTTTGGCCTCGACTTTGCAAGCTTGATCAACGAACCTTGTAAGTTGTTATAACTAGTCCTTATTAACAGTCAGATAACTCAATAACATATCTGCATCATTCAATTGCCTTTAGTGTTGTTTCATTAATTTGTTGCATACTTTTACTGGTAGGTATGAACTACACTATCAAATGATAACCTTTGGAAAGGTAATGATGAAACATGTATCTGGGTACTGCCCATTTTGCTAACATTGACACCTAGTATATAATGCCAAATCAATGATTTAGTAATATGAGCTCCATGCAGGTCTTCTGTACAAAAAGCAAACCAAATTGCAATGCATGCCCTATGAGAGGAGAATGCAAACACTTTGCAAGTGCATTTGCTAGGTTCGTTACCCATTTGCCTTCAGATACTGTGCATATTTTCCTTGCGTATAAAACAACTTCACATTGGGTTTTGACTTGTACGTAAGTCAGAAAAATGCACTATTCACATAAGTGTGATAATGACCACAAGAGGTGTCACTGTGTATGAAGCATGCAACTAGTGTTGTTCTCTTTCCTCTTTTGTACGCCATGTGTCCCTAGTGAGTAGATTCATTGTTTTTGTCCCATGAAACAGTGCACGGTTAGCTCTTCCAGGTCCAGAGGTCAAAGATATTGTGACCTCAACAGGGTTGCTTGCATCTGAAAGTAATTTTATACCTGATTTCAATTCAAGACCACAACCTCGGATTGAAGAAAATAGAGAAACACATGGAGAATCTCTTTCAAATACTTGTGAGCCTATCATTGAAGAACCAACAACACCAGAAGCCGATTGTGTTTATACTGAAGAGAGTGCAATTGAGGATGCATTTTATGAAGATCCTGATGATATTCCTACAATTAAACTTAATTTTGAAGAGTTCACACTCAACTTGAAAAATTACATTCAAGAAAATAACAAGGAGATTCAAGATGGTGATATGTCAAAGGCTTTAGTTGCTATTACATCACAAGCTGCCTCTATCCCTATGCCCAAGCTGAAGAATATTAGACGGCTACGAACAGAGCATCATGTGTATGTGTCATCCACTCCTTGTTTCGATAAGTATCTACTCCTTTTATGTTATAATAAGTTGTCCCAAGCTTTTGGTAATGAGGACAATAAGTTAGTTTGGCAACTTCTTGAAATTAGTTATACCTGGTTTAGGTGTCTAAATAGCTACTAGTTTATCATCATTTGTCTTTTTCTGCAGCTATCAACTTCCAGATTCGCATCCTCTCCTAGAAGGGGTGAGTTAGATCATCAGATAGCAATTAGTTTTTTTAGTAATAAGATTCCCTCACTGATTTCCACCTCTAACATCTATTTCAGTTTGACAAAAGAGAACCAGATGATCCTTCACCGTATCTTTTGGCTATATGGACACCAGGCAAGGAATCCTGCCAACTGATGATTATGATTTCTGAGTAGCATTAAGCTTTCTGATACTTTCGAACATTAAAATAGGTGAAACTGCACAATCAATTGAACCACCCGAGGCATCTTGCAACTCCCAAGACACAGGTAATTTATGCAACAAGGCAACATGCTTTGCTTGCAATAGTATTAGAGAAGCACAGACTCAGACAGTCAGAGCAACACTATTGGTAAGCTAGTGTATTATTGATTAATTTTGCTGTCAATTTAAATGCCTTGCAGTTGCTAGTAGCTGTACAGAAAATGAAGCAATCTACTATGGATGAGCTTCATTTTTTATATTATATCAGATATTGACTTTCTCTTGACATGTCTTACAGATACCGTGCCGAACAGCGATGAGGGGAAGTTTTCCACTTAATGGAACCTACTTCCAAGTTAATGAAGTAAGTTAAAGCATGACACTGATGATAAATATAAGATGTCTGCAACTGCAAGGTGTTTCTTCTAGTGGTTGCACCGATATTTTTGAGAAAAGAAAAAGAAACCTGAAATATACTTATGCTTGGTCTTCATGTTTTGTTAGAGAACTTTCTGTTCTAGAATGTTGATAATATATATCAATGCAGCTCTTTGCAGATCATGATACTAGTCGCAACCCAATTGATGTTCCTAGAAACTTGATATGGAACCTTCCTAGGAGGACAGTTTATTTTGGAACCTCCGTACCATCAATATTTAAGGGTACAAACCACATCACTATGTTAGTCTGCTTGGAATATAATACAAAGAAATCAAAATATTGATGTGTTTTCTCCTAATTTTGTTCTTCTTAGGCCTAACAACAGAAGAGATACAACAATGCTTCTGGAGAGGTACGTCATGATAATTTCTATGTTCTATTTCTGATGCTTTCAAACAAAACAAAAAGGACAAAAATACGTAGATTCTTATTCCATTGATCACAGATCATTTGCACTAACAAAAAAAAATAGAAAGAACTTAAAATGGAAAATAACTTGCTCCTGGGTCAAACACTACATTGTGTTGAACAATTTAACACCTTTCAGGAATGTCTGCCTGCTATTGTCGAACAGTAGTCCCCTGTATATTCTATGTATCATTGGTTTCACTGGATAGTTTCATGAAAATCCTTTTACACATGTGCATGCTTAGCCCCCTTTAGAGTGTGTGTTGGTTATCCTATTTGTTCTCACTTTAACCATTCAAACCAGAGGCTTGTGAAAGCAATCCTCCATTCTGATGTTACAAATCAATGCGAAAATCGCAGCTCGATTGTTAACTGAATTCGATATGAAACAAAATGTTCATCAGGGTTCGTCTGCGTCAGGGGATTCGATCGGACGACAAGGGCGCCAAGGCCTCTCTATGCAAGATTGCACTTCCCAGCAAGCAAGACAACAAAAAACAAAAAGGAGGCCGCTGTAAAGACAGCAAAGGAAGATGTCCTACAGGATCCAATTAGGACCCATCCGCTGGGTTGAGAATTCTCCCAGTTATCATGGTTTAGCAATATGGATATGTACGGTCATGTGTAGTTTATGTACTAATGCAGCATTGTAACTCCAGACTATGCGTCATATTCCGAAGAAACACATAACTTATCACTTTGGTTTATTAGTCTTCATAAGAAATTATATGCAGGACAAGAAGAAAATATGTTGTCATAAATAAAATTCATAATCTGATGCTAAGAAATTCCTGTTTAGCGTCTGGTTAGGAATAAAATGGTGGATTTACTAACATATTTTAAGCTGCTAATAATAATATGACCATGCAATGATATAATTTTTGCAACAACAAACATAAAAGAAAAAGATAAATCAATAATCAAAATATTTGCATGATTCGACACCTTTTACCTATTTCGGCGTTTTTTCTATTATTAATTTCGACAATGACAAAACAAGTACAAGAGGGCAATTGTTACCAGATTTAAAACAGAGATTGCAATCTTCATTTGTTTGCTTTTTACATTATTTCTCACAGCTGGCTCTGGGGGTATCAATCGAACCTCATATCGGACTTTTGCATAAAGTCCTTGTAGTGTTTAGATTTACAAGTCCCTATCAGACATGAACTTTAGTTTGATGTCATGGGGATTGCAATGTTCCATGCCATTAAAATTTTGCAAAATCATTTTCTAGATTACTCATCTTTTGAAATTCAATTTTGAAGTTACTCCACCAATAAAATAAGAAAATTATTGATATGGCAATGACATGTCATTGCCAGTTCATCAAATAAATTAATAATATTATACAAAACCATTTACCCAAGTAAAATTAAAATAAAAATGTATGAAAAATCATTTTAGAAAATGAGAATACACAGTTAATATTTTTTTGCTTCAAATATATTTTTTAATTACTATGATTAGTGATGTGGCATTGGCACATTACTAAAAATTAAGGGTTTGGTAATGTAGATATTTTATATTTCAAAAGATGAGTGATCAAGATATTGAAAACAAAAGTTGAATAATTCAAACATTAAATTTGTAAAAGTTGAATTACTTATAATGCTTTAAACCCAGTCTTGGATTCACCACTATTACTCCAACAAGGACTAGTTGCCTAGATACTATATTTCATCTTGTGAAGCAATTATTTGTTTTCCAATGCAAAACTGCTGAAAGGTTATGTTGTGTCAGTCGTTAATAAGGGTCTGACCTTACTGACGACTCCTTATCCACCAGAGAAATTTATTTCTTACCATGCTTTATATGTTTCTTATATAGTGTTCTTAATTACTGGTGATCTTATTTCAAAAGTCTCCAATTTCTTTTAATGCAACCATGTTTGCCATAACAGTAACACTTGAATTAGTCTCTTGACTTAGTTTTTTTTTTAACTTGCCATGATCACTTTATTTGCTACTTTTGCTTCTGCGTCTATTTTCAATGAAGGGTGCTTGTGACGAACTTGAGCAAACTTTTTTCTTTTTCTCGTTGTCTCCTGGTCGAACAATTGCTTTTATGTCAACATGTTCAATGCTAAGTTTTCATTAGGAATTGTGTTGCTAAGAGTCATCACTCATCACCATTGTCTTCCAACTGTCAGATGAAGAATAAAAAAATTTATATTTTGCACTTCATCATCAAAGACCATGTCCATAGTAGACAATTGATTCACCAAGTTGCAAAAAATATATAGATGCTCAGCTATTGAGATTCCTTCATTGCATTTCATATTCAGTAACTTTCATGTGCATATTTCTATCACTGCTTTGATTTCTGACATTTGGTGAGGAGATCTAATTTGTGAACTGAGATAATTGTTAACAAAATTGCAAAAGATGTGATAAATATTTTTTCCTTATCTAAAAGATAACTAATAAGTTCGAGGTGTGGAAGACAAAGGTGTTAAATATTTTTGTAATAGTGACAAGTTCGGAGTTTGATCTTAAGATCTTCTTATCTGAAGTTTAAATGAACCAAATAGTATCCTCATCTTTTCAATTTTGCTTTTTATTGGAAAAATTAGGATAAAAAACTCTTAATTTTAGACCGCGGAGCCAGGATAAAAGAAAAAAAATTGCATCAACATCTCAGTTTTATTAGGAAACAGAAAGAAATATACACATTAAGGAATATGCCTTGATCCATGAGGGGATATATCTGTTCGTGCATGTTTTTTATCCTTGCAGGGGGTGTCGTTAATGGCATGCAAGAAATAGAAAATTAAGAAGAAATAGGAAACAAAGTATCCACCTCTTAATTGGTTTGCTGAATTGTCTCAAGAATAAAAGATGCTTACACCTACATGTTTTCTTGAGCAAAATGGATTACTGATTAATATTTCATGCACTATCAATTTCACAATATTAGTTAATTAAATGAATTCAATATCTGGCCTCGGTAATTTTTTATTAAGGCCTCCATTTGCAATTAGGATGAAGATATCTTCACCCTAATTGTAAATGGACTCCAGCTGCACACTAAAAGCTTAGTTCATGATGTTGCTTACAATTGATTCTAATTGACGTTTGTCATACAGCTCACAGCTTCCATCATATTAGTTACTTTTTTTACATTTTGAGACGTTTCTTTCTCCATTCAATCAAATATCATGACGAGCAAATTAATTGATTACATTTCGAATAATTGGACCATACATGTCATCACTTGTGTCCTTCACGGCTCAAGTGCGGTATGCACCTTATTACCAAAAAATATGCCTATTTTTAATTAGTTAAAATAGCCAAAAGAGATATTTAGCTAGAATTGCCCACTATTGAACTAGACATTAATCTTCGACAACAATTTGAGACTTAATCTAAAATAAGATCCATGTTGTATAGATTTGGGACCTTTTGAAAATAAAAATAAACTATTTGTCATCAAATGTAATATAACGTGTGCCCTTACTTTTTTTGTCAATGAGATTTATTCTTATCTCTCGTCCAGAAGCATCTAGATATTATAAATAAAACATATCACATGCATAGGGGCTTGCATTTGACTATTAATTGAGCTTTAATTTGTCTAAAGCCAATGTGGGAATGCATGTTCATATTTGCTCAGCCATTCGTATATATAAAATGGAAAGTTTACAGTATATACATACATATATCATATGAATTAGACAGGATCTAATCATCCATATAAATAGTCAAAAGTGCATAAGATCAGGACGGACAAGATGACGAATGAGTACGGCAACTTATCAATAGTACGTTGCACCTTGACACTATCAAGTTATCAACGTACGGCAAAATTAAATTATTGCTAGCTAAGCAAATTTATATAGAATTCGAAGACATGACAAGTTGACAACCCATGTTACTTATTAATTATTACTGGTATGCAAAATGCAAATGACAAAGCGAATGATGCCAAAATGGTTGAGCCCTCCTCGAAGCTTCGGATTATTTTTTTTATTGCAAATGTCACAAACATAATCTTCTATTATGTAAAAGAATATTAAAAAATACATGTAAAAAAGTTTTACTATAAAAATTAAACCAAAAACATATTGAGTTGTCAAAAAAAAGTTATGTCACGGATGGCTGACATATGAAGTTTCCGTAGTGGTACACAATTTAAATGCTAATAAATAGCAGAATTTTTTTTAAGAATATCTTCGAAACCAAGGAATATAATTAGATAATATGAAGTGATATGAATTTTTTTTTCATGAATAAAACGATGCTTTGTGGTTTTCTTTTCTTTTTTTTCAACGAAAAATGACTATATATTAAGACATGGTCAAAAGTCCTTTAATCATCAAACTAAGATTAAGATAACTTACACTTCATGGCCATATCAAAAGAATTTGATCAGCCGGATATATTAAGAATTATGCTGCCTAATGAAGACGTTACTTGGCAAAAGTCATCTCAACTCAATAACATATCATGTGCACTGACACTATTTAAATGCGACATCGAGCAGAGCTCAACACATGCAATGTAAATTCATGTTAAAAATGAACGGCTTAAATTTTTTAAATTGTTGATAATTGAAATAATTGATAATCTAATTAATTAATTCAATATAGTATCAAAGTAGTCCGAAATATTTCGGGAGCAAGCTTCTCATAATACAAGAAGTATTTTCTTAGTAGTTGAGTTGGAATAGAGCAAAATTAATTTACCGGAAGTATTACAACTATAAACATAATAATAAGTTTAACAAAAATATTTATAATTAAGATGATAATTTAGAAAGATCGTGAGGTAGCTTTACATAAGAGGTACGCCTATCTCATCTTTGCGCATAATGGTGAATAATTAATATAAATAAACTATATGTTTAACTAGTTTGATAAAATATATAATGAAAACAAAATAAATCATGATAGATCGATTTTCACGTGATTCATTGTTAGTACGTTTACTTTATATATACTCTTCTTTTTCTTACTGAATATACTTAATTTTAGTAGCACCTTATATATGTAATGCAAGCAACTCTGGTAAGTATTCTTTTTTAGTTCTTTTCATCGTTTTATACGCGGTTGGGATCGTAGCTTTGGAGCCAGTGTGATCCAGCTAATGCCAAGGTTATCAAAATTGTACTCGCATCTGCCTTAGATTTGATTTTCTGTCGAGCATGGCTATTTTGTTTCCTTTTCTACTTCAATATTCTAGAATCAATATCAATAGATCAACTTTTGCGATGCTAAAAAATATATTAATTATAAGACAAAATTTTGACCTATCATCAAATCAAATTAATTTAATATTATATCATATTATACATTTAACTATAATAAGTGAGATTCAAAAAACTTTTATGAATTTTAAATCCGTTATAATTGATCGTGAGTGTTTTGTTAAATACTCTCTTTTACACTGAAGAAGGTGCGACACAAGAAAAGAATTCTATGCTTCTTTTTTTTACTAAAAATTTGTTGATTTAATTTGAAAATAAAAAAAACCAAAATATATTAATAGGAAAAAAAGTTGTTGGAACCAAAGTTAAAATGATAAAATAAAATTATAATTGTATAGTTTTCTCTTGAGAGCATTTTATATGGGGGTTTTATCCTCCAAAAAAATTAAATTAATAATATAAATATTACATATTTAATATAATAAGCTGAAAAAATTGAAATAATTGTACTCGGATCTGCCTATTTTCTGCCCAGCATGGCTATTTTGTTTCTTTTTTTCACTTCAGTATTTGAGAAGAAATGTCAATTCACCGACTCATGTGACACTAAAAATACATTAATTATACTATCATTGAATTTTGTTAATTTAAGTTAATTATGACGAATGAAATTTGATTTTTTTTTTACTATGCTTCAATTGATCTTGAGTGTTTTTTTGAACACTGTCTTTCACATTCAAGAAGGTGTCACCCGAGTGAAGAATTCTATTTTTTCTTTTATTCCTATGGTTTGATTTGAAAATAAAAACTAAAATACATTAATAGGAAAAAAATCTTGGGACAAAGTTAAAATGAGAAAAACATATAATTTCATAATTTTCTCATGAGAGCATTTTAGATCAGGAGTTCCTCCCAAAAATTTAAATTGATAATATAAATAAAAGACAAGAAGCGTGTAGCGTATTTTTAATGTAGTGCGTGTAGCACAACAGAAAATAACGATATTATTTATAAAAAAAATTTGAACATTATTTATTTGTGTAAAAATATTATTATTTTCTGTACAAATGCACTATATTTTTTTTCATATAAATATTATTTATTTAATATAATAAGGTGAAAAAAAATATATATATTCACATATTTGGATCTTCCTTAAATTTCATATTAGCTCCTACACGCTTCTATGGTAGCAATTTTGGCGTAATGCGGTGGACGGAACCGGAAAGGTCAAAGTTTTTTGGTGGGTCAACCAATCTCAACCCCAGTCAACTACACACAGATTTAAATCTAATGGTTGTAATTGACCACTAGATATCTGCCACTCTCACATCACATGTGACACCCTCTTCTGCTGCTGCTTGTTCCACTTTCAACATGACAAGCAAGCACACTGGTTTTATTGTATTCCCAACTCCCTCCCCAATAACACTAACAAATTTATTATTAGTGTTATCTTAATCCAATACACTTGATTATTAAGAATGTTTAACTTTTTTTTTCAAAATTAAAATATGTCTTAATCATGGATAAAATTATTATCCGAAAAAAAATACTTTGAAGCATAAAATTATTTAATTAGTAATGTCTTAATCCTTGGTGTAATGTGATAAGTTTCGTCCATTTTAATTTATAGTAACTTATTACGTGCCACCTGACCAATTAATAACCCTCTGCAATCTATGCACCACGCGTCTCTATAAATTATAAGCTGCAGCAAGCCGTCCTCATATCATAATACCACATCAACAACGACTGCGTAGTTCCCATTTGGAGCATATATCGTACAGCCATGACGAAGACGGCCGACATTAACAGCAGCAACGTCCATGCTTCCCGTGGCTCCCGAAGCAGCAGCAGCAGCAATGGCAGGAGGCAGTACAAGGGGGTGCGGATGAGGAGCTGGGGCGCGTGGGTGTCGGAGATCAGAGCGCCGAACAAGAAGGCAAGGATCTGGCTGGGCTCCTACTCCACGCCGGAGGCCGCCGCGCGCGCCTACGACGCGGCTCTCGTCTGCCTCAAGGGCGGTTCCGCCGCCGCCGCCGTCAAAGGTCTAAACTTTTCGGCCTCCGTCGCCGATCTCCACCTCCCCGAGCCCATCACGTCACCGAAGTCCATCCAGAGGGTGGCCGCCGCGGCCGCCGCTGCAAATGGCAAGATATCGATCTCCAGTCTCACCTCGCAGTCTTCCTGCAGTAGTCCCGACCAGACGCCGTCGCCGCCGCTGTCGTCGTCGGATGCCAGCGTCGACGACGAGACGGTGGCCTGCACAGGCCAATGGCCGGCGCCGATGGAGGACATCGCCGACGTGGTCGACTTCGAAGCCTTGCTCCAGTCGCCCAGGTGCATGGATTACATGCTGAATCCATCCGCCTTCTTCGCTCCCGCACAAGCTGATGATCAGGAGTACTACTTTGATGAAGACGAGATCAGACTTTGGAGCTTCAGCTGAAAAAAAAAAGCCCTCGACTGATCGATCTTATCATATTTTTCTTCTTCTTTTGAGCGAGCGAGTTCATGTTATAGCTTTCAATTCTTGTGTAATTGATACTTGTTAATTTGATCGATACTGACCACATTCTTCTCACTTTTTCTTCTTTTTTTTTTCCATAAAACACACCAACTTTTTAAGGCTGCTAAACTTTTGTTTTCCTTGTTGGCCTGATGATAATTAATAAGCATCATTTTTTCCCCTTACATTATATTTGGATTGAGGGTAATGGAGGGTAACGAAAAGGAGGATAATAATTTATCTTATTTAGATAATAATTTTTAGAAAAAGAAAGTTAAAAATTAATCTCATTTTCTCTCCTAATTAACTAAAATTGATTATCCCAAATTGAAATTGAATGGAGGGTAAAGAATTTTACCCTCCATTTCCTTCCCTCCCATTATCTTCCCCTCCCCTCCCTTCCCCTCCCCTCTTATATCCAAACATACCCTTAAAGAGCACACAAGATTATGTTCTGATGGTTAATTTGGAAATTATCTATGACTTATTTCATATTTTTAATTATTTTTCGTCTCTGCATTGATGAGTATATATATGGCATTAAGGATAACCATCAAAATATGTATAGTGCGACATTAACCAATTTATTGTATGATGAAACTAAATCAATAAATAATTTTACTCCTAGAATTTTATCTGAGGCGACGTTTTAATCTATATTTTTTCCCAATTTAAGGAGGCACATTGATAATTTAATAAATTAAAAAAATTTGAATAAATTTAAAATCAGAAGATTGAATAAAATTGACTTGACGAAAAAAGTTTAAATATAATTCTGCTCAATTTTATAATTTAAAGATAAACTTAATTTTTTGCAATAATTCAAAAAAAATAAAGATAACTCTTTTTCAGTTTAAGGAGCTACATGATTCTAATAAAAAATCAAAATTTTATTAGTGAGAACGAAACTCTTGATCCGTGATTCAAACATGTAAGTATTTTGCATCTATGTTTTTGAATTTGGGATGAGTATCCATGACACTAACAGTGGAGCCAGAAAATCTATTTGTGCACATTTTTATCTTAACATTATCACAAAAAATGATAGTGCATAATAATATTTAGTACAAAGTAAAAAGAGTTCACTATTGTATTCATTTTTTTCACAAAACTTATGGATAATTTTGTTTATAAAAATTCAGAAAAATAAAATTTTCAATACAAATAAATAATTATTTATCATTATTCAATGCAAAAAAATCTTTATCAGATGTTATAGTTGTCACTACTAAAATTTAAATTAACTTTAAGAGTACTTTATCTTAATTAATTTACTGTATTTTCTGTATTCATCAGTTTCTCATAAATATTATGAAATTATTTAAAATGATCATTTAAACATATTTTGACTATTTAAATAAACATTTGGTGTCTGGGTACATGAAAATAAAGATGCATGTAACAAGGAAAATATATTAAAAAAAGGTGAGAAAAGAATTTTCGAAATAAAATAAGCATAATAGTTGAGAAAAGAATAACATTTGCGAGAATGTTTTTGAAAGTAAAAAAGGAAATTAGAACTTGAGGCAGAAAGTCTTAAGAGTAATTTGTTTGATCGAGAAAAAAATTGGTATAGAATATATAATTAAGATATGACTAGAGACGAAAAAAAATATTATTAAAATAGATTAATCTTCAACAATATTGATATATTAGTAAGGGAAGAGACTAAAATATTATTACTATTGTTTAAATACTTAAAAGTTTAATAAATTTCAATGAAAATATGAAATAAATTGGATTACTTTAGGTAAAAAAAAGAAAGGCAAATTGTTTGGAAGTGTCGGTAGTTGAAAGTATGAATTGCTCTAGAACCAACTACACACAAGTATGTGAATTCTTATCTATTAACCTTTTTTTTTATTATTTTTGGATGGGTGTACTGCCCACCAAGCTATGATAGCGAGAAAATACTATGAACAGTGCAAATTACGTTATAATATAACTAATTAAGATAAAATAATAATTAAAATGATTAATTTTACAACACCAGAAATTGTGACCGAACTATAAAATAAAGCTAACCTTTTTAATCATAAGTAAATTGTGCATCTACGAATCTGCACAACGTGTACCCCTGACCTAGAAAAGTATTCATGTATGATGTATCTCCCTTGAACAGTAAGAAAAATTATGTTATTTTCTATTTATTAAATTATATTTTAAAATTTATTTTTATTCAATAATAATACTTGAACATTTTAAAAGTTAAAAATAAAAAAATAATACATTCATCTATTTGAATTTTTTTTATTTTTCTTTCAAATGACAAAAGAGGTATAAGCATAATTGAATATATAAGAAAATCAGCAGAAAAGTTGACGGTGGGTGAAGTGGAAAAAATTGTAGTTCAATGAAGGAAAATGATTAGACAAAATAAAAATAAGTTAAAGGGAGATAAATGAACATAATACTTACAAATATTATGAACTTACAACGTGAACAGATTGAGATGATAGCAATCCAACTGGCAATATCTTTAATTAACTGCATAAGAATATTAGTACACAATTCACAGTGTGATCTTTTGTTTCTTCGTAATATTGCCATGCATCAAATACAGTTCCAAATATACTTGTGTTTAATTAACTGCATAAGAATATTAGTACACAATTCACAGTGTGATCTTTTGTTTCTTCGTAATATTGCCATGCATCAAATACAGTTCCAAATATACTTGTGTTTAATTAACTGCATAAGAATATTAGTACACAATTCACAGTGTGATCTTTTGTTTCTTCGTAATATATATTGTCATGCATCAAATGCAGTTCCAAATATACTTGTGAATTGGAAATTTGGAAATAATTGGGGGAGCCAAAATGGTTGAAACTTGAAATTTGAACTAAAATCTCAGATACATGCTTCTCAACAATTATTTGAGGATTGGTCGACTCATCCTCGGAATTCTTAAAAATGGAAGATAAAAAAATAGTTTTCGTGACATATTTATTTAGTTTGAATAGAGCCATTTGGTATATTTCTATTTTTATTAACCCGTAGATTTATCATTAGAAAAATAATTTATTATTTGAGAACTAACAATTATAAAAAAATATATTAAAATATCATAAAAATATGCCTTTAATAATATATTATTAAATAAAAAGGAAAAAAATAAGTTTGGACAAAATATATCGAGTTTATATTATTAGTCAATAATTTAAAAAAAAACTATAAAATGATAACAAACAATATTATTTTTCTATAAAATATAAAAAGGTTATTATATTGAAAATGTGAAAAGACACGTCTCATAAGTGAAGTCTTGATTAATCAATAAAGTAATAATTTAGATTATCAGAAAAAAATTATTATTGATAATTTGGTGCCACAAATGCAACAGTCTGATGGATCATGAGAGTTTTAAATAAAATAATTGATAATTTATTTAAATTGTCATAATATCAAACGTAGTTTCATAAATTAATTTCTCGTTTATTTTTTAGGAACATTTTTAACTTCGTGTTACAAAGAAGGTAAAATATTATTACAAAAACAACTTCAAATCAGAAAAAGAGGATTATGACAATTTATAGATATTAATAAGTTAAGATGATTATATTATTGTGTACTATATTATACTAGATCATGGATTTTAGGAGGCATTTATTATATTATCTATCAATATTATCTAGTAATCTATATTGACAAAAAAATTATCACCTATCAAATTATCAGGAATGTGTATTACTCTATTTATTATATATAAGTAATTGAAGTGACAATTCAGATTATCATGTTTATTTTTATAAATGATTCTTAAATAATATATATTATTTTATCAAATACTCTTTATAAATATTATTAAGTTAAAGTTATGTATTATTGAATTGAAATGTATCGGCTAAATTATAAACTCACACATTAATGTATTTACGTAATTAATATCCTTCAAAATATAACTAATAATAATTAATAATAAAAAATTTAGTTTAATTAATAATACTTATAATTAATAATTAATACTATTTTTTTTCATAATACAATAACAATAATATAATATTATATAAACATTATTTAAATAAAATTTATTATGGCCATTAATTTATATTGTAGTATATTATTATTTGTGTTATTATTATTATATGATAATTAATTTATTATGTATATTTTATTTATGAAAGATTTAAAAGGACAAATATGAAAAATAAATATAAATAAAATTATTATTTAGGTGGTAATTTAGATAGACACTCCTCTTCTATGTAATATGAATTGTGACTTCATAAGTAATATGTATTGTTAAGCAATTTAAATTATTTATAAATTAAAATAAGTATATAAAATAATTTAATGGGTCAAAGTAATTTTACGTTTATGTTATTTGAAAGGAAATACCTCCTTATATTGTTAGGAAAAAATAATAATGGATGTGATCATGAGATGCATAGTGTTTATAAGGCCATGTAGTTCCTTGGGCCCAAGTAGTTTCTAGCATATGGGCTTTATGGGCTCTCCATCTGGGTTGTTGTGGAGCAAATGTCTCATTGTGCCCAGGAGAATAAGAGATAATGGTCTGTTTTGTTTCTAATTTCCTCTTGTTGGGATTCAGCTTTAGTTCAACTCCAAATCATATTCAAATAGTTTAACTTTTTATTAACAAAATTAATTTTATGATTTAATTTTTTTATTGATTAAGAATTTAAGAAATATGTTACTCAAGTATACATTAAATCTCAAGACACGTTTTATCATTTTATCTGAATTTGACGCACGCAGCGCTTTGGAAATATAATACTACACACTATCTTCCTTAAATTCATTAATTAGATGATAATTTAATGGCTATGATAATTTAATTAATCTGGCGATCTATAATAAAATTGTTATTTCTCTTAATTGATTACTTTAGACCATCGGAATAATTCAACGGCCATGCAAAAAATTAATTTGAACGTATTATACGGTTGTCAAAATTGGTAGACTACATGTGCATTAATATTTCTAACTTCTTTTGTTTCACAAAGAACTTCAGCAATTGAAGGGGCAATTCAATCTTTATGTAAACTATGAATATCAAATGACACTTATGAAGTTTATATATTTTATGCAAGAAATTCTGTGGCTAACTTAAACTTCATACTTTTATAACATTTTTCCCTTTATAAAACCAAACTACTACAATTATGGCCTTAGAGAGACAAAGTCAATCTTTTCTTCATGTCATAAGGCACACCCACCGCATGCACATGTATCACGCACGCCTCTCTCTCTCTCCAGTGAAGCATATTTATATTCTTGATGGACCCAAATAAATATATAATTCACATCTCTGGCTATAATTACAAATGTATAATATATTACTTTATAATATGAGATTCCTTGAAAAGTCAATTATACGACTCAATAAATTAAAATTGTGAATAAGACGTTTCAGGAACAAGAATTCCATATAAAGAAAAGCGGGTTTGGTGGTTGGGCGCATTGGGGCGGGCAACGGCGACCAATTTGGACCTCCTCGAATATTCGTCAAGAATCATACCCTTCCCCGGAAATACCCCCTTCCCCTTTTTCTTTGTTGTTTTCTTTTTCCATGTTAATTTTTACTTAACTCAATTAATATAACAATTCACTTATAATCATATTCTCGAATTAAGTAGTAAATAAAATTAATTTATTATTTTTAGAATGAAATAACAAAATATAAACTCATTAAAGTTTATCTAATTTGGTGAATTTATATCTTAAAAAAAACAAACTAGAGTTGACGTCATTTTCAATAAGATTTATTTTCGTCACACTTATTTGAACATCAAATTAGTTAGATGCTAATAATCCTGAACATTATAAATCTTGGTTGAAAAAATTCTCACTAATTAACTTTTATAAATAAAGTTAATTTTGTATTATTTCATGAATTTGTGTGGAATATTTTATTATATTATGTTAATGACTTTTTAAACAATAGTATATTATTATAAACATAAATTTCATTTTAACATTTTTTTATTCATAAGAAAATATTTTTTCCCATTTAATAAGAAAAATAAATTTAAAAAATCAGCTAAACATCAATCGAATGAATATGTAATTAACTTTTTAATACTTTGTTCATTTTAACACCACATTAATATTTGTTTATTTAAGCAGTTAATTTTGGAAATCAAACAACAATGCGTGTTCTTGCATCGAAACCACTAATGTCTATCAACAACATCTAAATTATAATACTTGGCCTAAGTTAGAATTAAAATTTTCGATCATTGTTTTGACATAAATAATATGTAGACATCTCTATGATATAAAAAAAAATATTTAATGAACATGTCTTTTATTATTTGGTTTGTTGGATATGATCTTTGATTAAAAAAAATATAAATATAAATTTTAAATAAATAATTTATTTTTAATCGTACACATCAAATTTAATAATTTATAAAATAAGAGATATTATATATTCTACTTAAATAAAATATACATGACGATACAAGTCTCTCTCGAGGGAAAAGGCCGAGCCATCGATGTTGGTTCAATTGGTTATCAAATTGAATTTCAAAATTAAAATAAAAAAAATTCATCAATCTATCCATCTTGAATTAGATTTGTAATACCCAACATTTATAAAATAGAAAATAAAAATAAAAATAATAAGTTGGAGGTTAGGTCACCCTATAAATAAGTCTCTTCAAAAAATTCGCCAACTTTTTTGACATTCTTCTCGCAAAAACCCTAGCCATCAGAGATTCTCTGTTTTCTCCTCTTCTCTTCTCCCAAACACACAGGTAATGGATCTAGGTCTCCTCCCTTAGGATTGTAATGTTATTTATTCGAAATTTATACAAAATCCCTAGAAGGCGGTGGAAGAGAGGCACCACACAAAGAACGATGAGGAAACTAGATCCAAGAGAAAACAAAAGAGAGATCAATATGGAAAAAATGTATGTAACATGACAGATCCCCTTAGAATAGATTTTCATGATAGATGCATGCTAGAGTTTTTTATTGTATTATGATGAATTTTATATGATGATCATATGTCATAGATTTTTAAATCCCCATGATAAATATATGATGTTTATGCTCTAGAAAGAATTTTTCCCTATATAAGGTGGATTGATTAGAAATAGATTAATATATGGTGTAGATTTCAAGGCCAAAAATTATAAAAAAATAGTATGATAGATCCCCATATAATAATATACCTATAGAAAAAATTTTGGATCTGTTCGGAGAAAAAAAAGGGGCGAAACACGCCCAAGAATTTTCCGTCACGACCGTGACGGACATGTCACGGACCGTGACGGCGGCAGTCGAGAGGACGTCATGGGCGAAATTCGCCTAAAAATCTCCCGTCACGGCCGTGATGAATACGTCATGTGCCGTGATGGAGAGAGTCACGGTCGTGATCATCTGGTCATGGGCCACGACGATGGAAGATAAGATCACCCAAGCACGGCTGTGACGACCGTCACGGGCCATGATGTCAAGTGAAGATCCCGCAAACACGCACGGATGCATTGCGAGCCGTGACCGTAAAACCAACTCTGTTTCGTCACGCCCGTGATAAGTTTTCACGGGCCGTGACCAGGTTGAGTGAACCATTGCCCGATCACGGCCGTGACCAAGTCTTCACGAGCCGTGACAGACCAGTCACGGGCCGTGAACGCTATGTTACAGGTCCTATAACTTTATTCTTAGATGTTGTAGAATAATCCTAAGGACTAACATGTGGACAAGATAAAGGGTTAACCATCTTCATAAAATTAATGATGAGACCGCCATGCATTGTAATGTTGGGAACGACAATGTTAATGATGATGAGGGACTGGTAAATCAGTTGTTACCTAGTTCTTGTTGCCTGACTTTTTTCCCCGCCTTGCAATAAATGGATTTCTTAAGTGTCATTTTCAGTCGTGGCTTGTACACCCCACTGACCTATTGGCGATGTCTCTAAAGACTCATGAACCACCCAAAGTCACAACAAAGCAACCCTCAAAGTCATCTCAAAATCATTAATAGGATAAGAAGAACTTAAGAAGATAACCACTTGGCTTAATACTTGCATTGAGCATATTACATTAGTTTCTAAGGGATGAGATTATGTATTGAATATATATGCTAATTGCAAAGAAAGTTTAATGATGAATGCAATGTATAAGATGAAAAGATTCAATGATGGTGAATGAGGGCAGAAGTGTAATTGACATTTGACTACCTATATGGTAAAGTCATAGCTTACCCTCGTGCAAGAAAGGTACGCTAAAGATGAAAGATGATGTAAGAAATAAAGTACACGAAAGGTATATATATGTATAATATTTTATGATGACCCTTATGTTATGTAAAATGATGTTTAAATTATGCTTATGTAGTTATGTTCATGCTTTTGATCTTATTATGAAATTACTTTTCTATTGTGCCTTACATATTTGAGCTTTATCGTTCATGGTGGTTTTGTTTGCCCCTGCTTTGGATCCGGCAAGTCAGTGATCTAGGATGGCATGGTCCCTGGTGGTGCTAGTGGCAACAGGTGTTCGTGATGATGTTGCTTGCACATGAGTAGTGATCCAATATGATGTATGTCAGTCTACTCTATTTTATGCAGTTGTAATAAGGAAATAATCTATTATATGATGTGAGACTATGAGACTTTATGTCATGTAAGCTTTCCACATTTATGTTTTATGATAAAAATTATGAAGACATGTTTTTATTTTTTTTATGTATTCCGCATTTTGTTGATTAGTCTTAGTGCCAACCTTAAAGTCAGAAAAATGTACGATGTGTAACGCACTCAGGAGGGCATTCTGTCACGTGGCGGGGTGGTCTTTTGGGGGCGTTACAAGATTACTGCAGAGAATAAATTTGAACTTTTACTCTAAATTAATCTAATTCTGTAAATTTGTTTTATATCTGAGTTACCTATCATCTTGACTCTCTACTTTCTTTAATCGATTATTGTCTGTGTTTGGATTTGTTTTTTTTTTCTAACTATTACAATTTGTAGGTTATCATTATAAATTTATCGTCAAAGAGGCCGCATCACATATGAAAGAGTGAGAGACTTTTATCCCATTATTGAAATATTATTAAACCTTTTGTCAACCAATCGTTGATCCCATGAACTATGACCTTTTCCCTTATGTCAAGCCTCAACTTTTTCCCAAGTAGAGCTCTTTCAATTGTCTCTGATCAAAATCTTTAACATCTTTGTTTTGCTCAAGTACAATACTCATGACATCAGAGTTTGCCAAAAAAAAATAATAATTTTCTCAATTTTAGTTGAAAGTTAATGTGTTCCCCCAAAATCTAATTTATATATTAAAAAATGTATAATAATGTGGCACGCTATGTCAATCATCCTTAAATTATGCTTGATCGAATAATATATAAAATTAGTTGGTGATAGAATTGTAGAAGGTAACGAAGCTGTCGCAATTTTTAAGAGCATGTTTGGATACCTGTATATCCGTTGGAAAAGGCTCATCCCAATAATTTATTTTTTATAATTAAAAAATTATCAAAAAAATTGGGAATAATTAAAATGGAGACACGTAACTCTTAAAAATAAGATATTTCCAATGGAAACAAATAATCTAGAGTGTCATTTTTTCACTGGTTCTTCTATTTTATGTTCTGCACCTCCATCCCTTTCTTCTATGCCATGTGATACTTTAACTAAAGAAAAAGAAATGGATACCTCACAGAATTTTATGGATGACATCAATGAATGAGCAACGCCCCAAGTATCTTATCTCAATATTTTCTCTTTTGGTTCGTCTATGGATTAAATATTTTGAGCATTTTGTTTATATTTTTATTAAAAATAATCTTCTTAGGGTTCTTGTTAGCTCTTCATTTCCTTTTCAGTCTTTTCATGTTTTGATGAATCCTTGTAACTATGCTTGCACAATTGCTTGATTAGTGAAAAAGCTTGGATCTTTGGAATTTACTATGTTGATTTATGTTTGATACTTACTAAATTCATTTCTTTTATACTGAGAATTGTTGAGTATTCATAATCCCTGCTACTTCTCTAGAAAATTGCAGAGATGATTATTGTTTCTTGTGCAGTTGAACACTAATAAGAAACTTTCGAAATCCCCTCACTTGATAACTAATATGGCTTCACGTTGTGAGTTTGTCATCGCAAATAACTAACAATGAAGCAGACAAAAGAATTGCCTTAAGTAGCAGATGCAAGTTGTAATAGCTTGATTACTCATTATTTGGTGGCTTACTAATCACATAATAGGACCTAGTTATATCGCCTAGATGATATGGTAATTTAATCATATATATACAGATACATATTAGAAGACCACACGATTCTCTTTTGTCATCAATTTATAAATTTGAGTGCAAAATTTTTATCATAAGAGCCATTCTTTCAATAGACCATAATTTGCTAAGAAATATTCTTTTGTGATAGACAAGTGCATTGTATAAATAAGCTATGACTTGCATAGTTATGATTTATTATTATTATCTTTGCATTTTATTTTTTCTCTAATGCATTCTTCATTTATTTTTTTCATATTAAATAGGCGACAAAAAAAAACAAGTAGAGCTCATTCGAATGAGTAAAAAAAAACATATTTTGTCAAATTGTTGTGCGATTATAACACTCCAAGATATAGAGCACAAAATGCATGGAACAAAAAGTCATAGAACATAATTTTACACGATATGAATGCTAGATATCCTCTTGATAATTTTCAAATAAGACAAATTAAGGTCTTAAAAAGGATCTAAACAAATAATTTAAAACTTTGAAAGAGCTATTTGAAAAAAGTGATTTTGAATGTGACTATGACAACAACTTGGTCATTGTACTCGATGAAGTGTGGCAATCAATCTTTGAAGTATATATTTTCACTCTTTTGAAGTACTTTGATAAAAATTTTGACTTGTATTCATTTCACCATTACATATTTATAGCTATTATCTTATTTTTTTTTCTTCTTTCGTGTTAAATATGCTGAGGGATCCTAATGCTAAAAAATGGTACGAGCAATCTTTTTCATATTTAGTTGCACTTTATGATTTATATGAGTGTACTTAAATATTAATTTATAAATGTTGACAATGAACCAAATAACATGTCATGGTTATGTTGATACCTTTTATCAACCTTTTTTGTAGGTAAATATGTAGTAGGAATACAATCTAGTACTTAAGGAATCACTCCATCATCTCCACCCTACACCATCAATACCACAATCATTGATGTCATCAATTCTTGCACCTGGAGAATTATATATGCGGTTTGGACGGGAAGAAAATATTGAAGAACATACTATTAATCAATTTTTTTGGTTAGCTGCCATCTCAAATTAAAGAAACACAAGTTGAACCTCCAAGAGTACAACCACAAACAAAGGTTTCTCTTAGGCAAGCAAGTTCCCCTCGCGATTCTGATAATGGGCTACCTAAAAAATTAAAGCGCAAAAAAGATGGAAAAGTTGTCTTTGGAGATGAATATCTTGAATCTCAAAGGGAGGAAAGTCAATACTTTTGCACCTATGAAAAAACAAAGAGTTCAACCATCTAAAGCACATTATATGACTGAATGCATACATGATTTCAATGAATTGCAAAGATTTGAACAATAAAACTTGTATAAGCCATCAAAATTTTCAATGGCAAACTTAACCGCGAGGTATTTTTAACCCTCAATGAAGATCAAAAGTTAGCATGAATTAAATGATGATCAAATGAACTTGTAGTTTTATGCACATGTGAGGATAGTTTAAGTACTTCAATAATGTGTGGACTTTGTAGTTTTGTTTACACTTCTTAGTGAATTACTTTGATAATTCTATGGACCTTTTATTTTATAAAATTCAACAATTTGTGGACTTTGTATTTTGTGTATTGATATCATTTTTATCACTCATTGATTAGTATTATCAATATCTATTTTACATGATTTATTTAACAAATAATTATTCCTATATAATATATTTAAAAATGATGATTGTTAGCGACATGATTTTGTAAAATAAATAATTTATTTGGCTTTTCTTTGCTTCTTCCTTGTTCTTGTAATCGATATCATATTTCTCTATATGGTGCAAGAAAATTTGGAGTATTTGCATAACCCGCGTCCACTAAATAATATTTACCATATAGAACATAGAATCCTTGATATAGTGCATCCATTCTTTACATATGCAAAGCGCAAGACAAAGTCACAAGCAACCATCACATTCTGTGATAATTTACCTTTTCGATTGCGATAAGAATCTTGCAATGATTTGTAAAAATGACAACACTAATATGATATCATCAATTGCTCCAATGCAATCCTAAATAAAATTGGAATAATGAAATATTTTTTCATGCAATACTCTAAAGCAATATAATCAAATACATGTACCTTAAAATATGAGAAAAACTTTGTGCTATTTTTAATTTTTGAAGAAGTGACAATAGTTGAAGGAAGAACCAAAACATCATGTGATAATTGCACAATTGCTTCTAGTACTGTTCTAAAATGACGATGAACGATTTCTCCACTATGATGAAAATACTCTTGCACTACACGATTGCTAGCATTATGTGCTAATGTGTATGCAAACGTTGACAATTGCTCTTCAATTGTAACAACTTTTGTATATCAAAGGAATTTATTTTATTTTAAATATTGTACAAATAAATAAAAAACATGCACATTCATACAAAATACTCTTTTACAACGATTCTCGTGACCTTCTAAAACTTCTTTCACATATGCAGTACCTGTTAAATTAAAAAAAAATACGTCTTTTTATTAATTTGTACCTCATTGAACATAGGCAATATGATATGCGTGAATTCATAGAACTAGACAAAAATTAACTACGAAAACAAAAGCGATATTGATGATTTTTTTGTAAGATAGAAATGGTGTATGTTGGTGGGTTTTATAAAAACACTGTCATGCGATATTTCATCATTTGAGCTGTCATATTTAATTATATTTGAATTTTATGATCATTTAAATTCTATTTCGACTTATTTTGAGTCTACTTGCCATATTTTGTTATTTATATTTGAACTTAACACTACTTGAAGATTTGACCATTCAGGCTTTAGTTATAATTTTAATTTTACTTTGAGTTCAATTTTCAAATATTAATTAATGTAATTTTATTTTAACATTTGAATTTTTAATATTTTATTTGAACTATAGTTATATATAGACTTCAAAATATATTATATTATTAATTATTATTCACTTTTTATTATATATCATTTATGTTGAAAAATTATCAATAATTTGTCAAATGGAAATTTTAAACCCAAGCTTTCTTTCCATTATGACCCAAATAGGTCATTAGACTATTCAATTGTGAGTCAAATTACTGAGAATTTGTTTGATAAAATCTCAAAAAAAAAACAGTTTGAAGTAAATATTGCTTGAAAGCATATTAAGAACATAATAAAAATAATAACACAGAAGGAGAAGGAGAAAAAAATAATAATAAAAGAGCGATGAACAGAAAAAAAATGTCAGCGATACAATCCATTTTGATTTTGGCAATCTCAATCACGAGATAAGAATATCTCACATTTAATATTTGGTGGATGTTAATGCCATTAATGCCAACATAATGATTAGCAATTTTGTGATTGCAAGTTTGAAAAAGAAACACATTGTAAATTAAACATGGTAGAAAAAGAAAAAAAAGTTAAAAGGATTATAATTAAAAGTTACTTTTATGTGCGCACATGATACTATACCATGCAACTCAAATGTCATGTTAGGATAATTAATATTTTTAAGATAAATACTTTTATATTCTTTAACAATTCTTTTAAAATGTCTTGTAACATCTAATCATATTATAATTTCATTATTTTTTAGCAGAGGCGGATTCAGAAAAGTTATTCAACAGATGTACAATTATAACTTAATATCATCTTAAAATGAAAAAGGTTCATAGTAATTTTATTACATTAAAATTAAAAAAATTAACGTCTCGATTGATAACTTTTTTTCCTCCCAAATTTCTTGAAGTATGCTCAATTCGACTTCAGTTTAAATATTGTGATTTTTTATTTACAGTATTTTCACGATATTTTTTATTTTATTTTCTTTTTCATAAAGTATATTTTAAGGAGATGATTTTTTCTTGAAATATTTTTTATGCCCATAATTAAAATTTGCTAATGATAATATCAAATTTGCGCACATGATAATATCAAATTTGCTAAAAGTACATCCAATTAAAATTAATCTTTTGAGTTTAAAAAAAGATGAATAATATCACAGTAAAGTTCATTATAAACTCAATACACATTTTGAAAAAAAAAATGTAAATTACTAATAATACAGCAATATATAAAAATAACTAAAGAAACTATTTAAAATAAAATAAAAAATGAGGCAGAAAACTTATAAGTATATTTTGAAAAAAAAACTTTTAACAAAATATAAGTGCTATAATTAAATAGATTAATTAGTATTTAAGGTGGACCCAGTTTGTAGGCTTGAATATGTCCATCTGAATCTGAGCTAAAAGTTAAGTTAAAAAATGAAAAAGAAAAATATTTTTTTTTAGCGTCCAGAAGTCAAAATGTACATAATGTGAAGTACAATATGTTTTTTGGCGCCAGCCTTTGATTTTGAGGACGATGCAATTATGACAATATTAAAAAGATTTTTAAGAGATCAAATAGGATTGAATTCTAAGTAATCTTTTTATTTAGAATCTTATCTGTGTTAAATATACGATTTAAAATAATATAAATTAATTGAGATTAATGGTCTCGATACTATGAGATAAAAAAAATCTTTAAGAGAATTTAGATTTTTAAAGTTTAAGATAATTAAGATTTAAATTGCCTTTTTTAAAAAAATAAAAAACAGAAAAGGTTCATTGGTTAGACAACCAACTAATAGGAGGAGGGAATTCGGTCACGCAACACCCATTTCGTAATTTCGTCACGAACACGAGGCCATCATCGTCCACAATGACACGTACGACCGATATAAAATGAGAGCAAAGCCCTAAAGAATGGGGACACCACCGCCACTCTACGCGCTCCACTGCTCTCTCTCTCTCTCTCTCTCTCTCTCTCTCGGCGGCGAGGTCCTTCATGATCCAGGCGCCCAAGGAGGCCGGGAAGATCGAGATGTACTCGCCGATGTTCTACGCGGCCTGCACCGCCGGAGGCATCGCCAGCTGCGGTCTCACCCACATGGCCGTCACCCCGCTCGATCTCGTTAAGTGCAACATGCAGGTAAGCGCTTGATCTGGTTTCCTAGAGCTCATCGGTCTCAGATCTTGGGAACTTTTTCGAGTTACGTGAAATAGATCGCGATTCGTGTTGTGTTCGATTTTTGCCCATTCTTTTTGGAGATTCCCCTCTTTGATCTTTTTTGGCATATGAAATGCTCTCTTGATCTACATCTGCTACTTATCGACGTATATATTGTCATTTGTTCCTCCCTGATCAGATTCAAATTTCCTTCAGCCGATGCGGATTTATTCAAATGAATCCCCCAAATTAGATTTTTTTTATTATGGCCTTTATTGATACATCGGATTGTTTATTTTTCTCTTCTGAAATTTTCAGATCGACCCAGCTAAGTACAAGAGCATCTCGTCAGGATTTGGTGTCCTTCTGAAGGAGCAAGGAGCCAGAGGGTTCTTCAGGGGCTGGGTGCCGACGCTGCTTGGATACAGTGCCCAGGGGGCTTGCAAATTTGGTTTCTATGAGTTCTTCAAGAAGTACTATTCTGACCTTGCTGGCCCTGAGAACGCTGTCAAGTACAAGACCTTCATCTACCTCGCTGGATCTGCTTCAGCTGAAGTGATTGCTGATGTTGCCCTTTGCCCCATGGAGGCAGTGAAGGTGCGTGTCCAGACACAGCCAGGATTTGCCAGGGGTTTGAGTGATGGATTGCCTAAGTTCGTCCGATCTGAAGGCATTGCTGGGTATGATTATCATTTGCTGCTTTCTTTTGTCTATGCATACACACTTTAAGACATTCTTAAAATTTTACTCTTAACCTAATTTTTCCTCTTTTCAGATTGTATAAGGGAATTGTTCCACTTTGGGGGCGTCAGATTCCTTGTGAGTAAAGATACTATTTTACTTCCGCTCTAATGCCTTATTTTACTTCCGCTCTAGTGCCTTCATTAGTCTATGTTCCTCTGGTATAGCTGAAAGTACATAAATGTGATATTTGAAATGGTAAATGCTGTATCTATATTAAACTACAATTGATTTTTAGTATTTTACCATGGTCCATTATAAAAGTTATGCTCTACATTTTTCCTTACCTTGCTTTCTACAATATTGTTCTTTCAATACATAAATATAATATGTACAATATTGGTTCTTTCAACATCATTTATTGTTTTTTTATGCATTAAATCATTCTCATGATGACCATTTCTTATGATACTGTCCATATGGTTGCATTTTTTCCCATTTTCATCTCTCTACTTTTGGCCTCCACTGTTCATTCTTTAATCACTATATTGCCAACCTCCTGATTGGTGGATCTTCTATCTTTCCAGTATGAATGATACTTCCATCATTTAATGACATCTTCCTTCCAGTTTGAAAGTTATGCATGAGAAATTTACTTTCCCCACTTTGTAATGATGATTCTATCTCTTCTNTTTCCTCTTTTCAGATTGTATAAGGGAATTGTTCCACTTTGGGGGCGTCAGATTCCTTGTGAGTAAAGATACTATTTTACTTCCGCTCTAATGCCTTATTTTACTTCCGCTCTAGTGCCTTCATTAGTCTATGTTCCTCTGGTATAGCTGAAAGTACATAAATGTGATATTTGAAATGGTAAATGCTGTATCTATATTAAACTACAATTGATTTTTAGTATTTTACCATGGTCCATTATAAAAGTTATGCTCTACATTTTTCCTTACCTTGCTTTCTACAATATTGTTCTTTCAATACATAAATATAATATGTACAATATTGGTTCTTTCAACATCATTTATTGTTTTTTTATGCATTAAATCATTCTCATGATGACCATTTCTTATGATACTGTCCATATGGTTGCATTTTTTCCCATTTTCATCTCTCTACTTTTGGCCTCCACTGTTCATTCTTTAATCACTATATTGCCAACCTCCTGATTGGTGGATCTTCTATCTTTCCAGTATGAATGATACTTCCATCATTTAATGACATCTTCCTTCCAGTTTGAAAGTTATGCATGAGAAATTTACTTTCCCCACTTTGTAATGATGATTCTATCTCTTCTTCTTATTAGAGAAGTTCGACTCGTGTATGTTCATAATAACTTGTTGTGCTCAAAAGTAACATGCCAATCATCATACAAATACTGCATGAACAAATGTTGTGTTCTTTTATGATAATATCATTGATTTATAATTTTTCACCTAATTCAAGATCTCAAATGTGTAATAATTTAAGCAAAAGGTCTGATTATTGTATTTCATTTATGTCAAGGTAACCAACTATAGAAAACGTTTTTCATGCAAAGCTAATAACATGAAGCTTGTTGCTTTCTGTACTAAGTTGATCAAAGTTAAGTAGGTCTCTCTTATGATATTAATGCTTCGCTGATTTGATTTTGCCTGTTGTCCCATCTTTTGTATTATCTGTCAGTGGGTATCGTTTACTATAATTGAGGTAGGTTTCCAGTTGAATTTTAATGTAGATTTTGATTGCTGTTAGCATGCGGCTCTCTCTGCTTGACAGTTCTTTTTATATTGGTTCAATTATGAATTGAGGTTCCACTCTCTTTGTTGACTAGACATCAAATTCTTTATTGCATCTTATAATTTATTGATTTTCTTGCTGTATTTTTTTCCTGTTGATCAAGTTTTTGGGAGTTTTATTCAAGATAATTATGATATGCTGCAAATGTGAGAGCGACCCAATTGTTTGTTGTCTCTGCAGTGAAACAACCGGATTTGTGTCATGTAATAGACTCATGCATTCTTTTAACCATTATGTGTTTCCTTTTCCAAGTGCCATATTTCACTCTGCATAAAATCATTTTATCTAGTGACAACTTTTATCTCAAACTTAAAGGCTATTGTGCTTTCAATTGTGATACTAAACATGTTCTTCCTTCAAGATTGCAATTCCCAAATCTTCTCTCTATCTTCTTATGCTTTGTCTATCTTTGCACATTAGTTCTTCTTGTAATCTTTTATTGTGATCTCAAGGTTTTAAATGTGCATATGATAAAATAACCTCACTGCTTGGGTGTTCTTCAGTTGATCTTATGGAACTGCACTCCAATGATGTGGTTAACAAGTCTTTTTCCTATTTAAGTCACTGTCTTTATAAAATAAGCATTCTGAATCTTTTCGGTATCTTTATATGCTTTGTCTATCTTTGCACATTAGTTCTTCTTGTGATCCTTTTATTGTGATATCAAGATTTTAAATGTGCATATGATAAAAATAACCTCACTGCTTGGGTGTTCTTCAGTTGATTTTATGGAGTTGCACTTCAATGATGTGGTTGACAAGGCTTGCATGCATTCTGTTTTCTTTATCTTTGTATGCTTTGTCTGTCTTTGCACGTTAGTTCTTCTTGTGGTCTTTTCCATTGTGATCTCAAGATTTTAAATGTGCATATGATCGATAAACCTCACTACAAGGCTTAAAAGCATTCTGTTTTCTTTATCTTTGTATGCTTTGTCTATCTTTGCACATTAGTTCTTCTTGTGATCTTTTCCATTGTGATCTCAAGATTTTAAATGTGCATATGATCGATAAACCTCACTGCTTGGGTGTTTTTCAGTTGATTTTATGGAATTGCACTCCAATGATGTGGTTGACAAGTCTGTTTTCGAATTTAATTTCTGTTTAATTAGCATGCTGAATCTTCTGGGTTTTGGATCATGTCATCCTTTTCTGGTGGGCGGGAGTTTGATTATGTTCTACTTCTGCACATCATTCTTCATGTGATTGTTCTGATATTGATATCAGGATTTCATATATGTGTATAATGAGAAAACCTTTCTGCTCGGGTCTTCTTCAGTCGAACTAAAGTGGAGTTGTATTCCAACGCTATGTTTATATCTAAATGAGAACTGGTTGTGAATCTTTTTTAAGTGAGCTTTACAGTATCCCGAGAGTAGTGTTTAGCAACGTTGACAAGTTGGTATCTGATTTCTTCCAGTGGTAGTAAAATTAATGTATGTTTTGTTTAAACTGTAGACAGTAGATATCAACTACTAATTTACGGGCAATGCTATTCTAATATTTCCTTGCATCAAATTTTAAAGTTTTTTTATTCTCATATTTTGTATGGCTTGTTTTTTACTTGCATGCAGACACCATGATGAAGTTTGCCTCTTTTGAGACTGTAGTCGAAATGCTTTACAAGTATGCTATCCCAACACCAAAGGACCAGTGCAGCAAATCACTCCAGCTGGGAGTTAGTTTTGCTGGTGGTTATATTGCTGGCATATTCTGTGCTGTTGTTTCTCACCCCGCCGATAACCTGGTTTCATTCCTCAACAATGCCAAGGGTGCCACAGTTGGTGATGTATGTTTTAATTACTTTATTTTCTTATTTCATTTGTGTTCTTTCCATTCTTGCTTGATGCCAAGTGTGCCATTGTTTGCTTCATTAGGCTGTTAAGAAGATGGGACTGTTAGGTTTGTGCACACGTGGTCTTCCTCTGCGTATTGTTATGATTGGTACCTTGACTGGCGCTCAATGGGGTATTTATGATGCTTTCAAGGTCATGGTTGGCCTGTAAGTATCCTTTTTCCCTTTTTTATTTTAGAAATGAATACTGCTTCAAGACGCTGGGTGATAATCTGACGTTTACTATCCTTTTCAGTCCCACAACTGGTGGAGTTGCCCCTGCTGCAGCTGCTCCTGCTCCTGCATCAGACCTTGCGAACGGGAAGGCTGTTGCATGATCTCCTGTAGGTAATTAGCGGGAGATCGCATACTTGATCTCCATTTTGGATGGTTTCCGATATTCTTTTGCAGCAGCAGTTTATTGCTGGTTCGTCATTTTTTTCCTCTTCTTGGGATGGTTTTGATCTCATCCATTAATCCTGAGAAACTTCCTAAACAGGTCAAGGTAGTTTAAAGCGAATATAGTTATAGAATTGTGGATTGAGAAATAATTGGAAGACAACTCTGTAATCTTTACTGTTCAGTGCTCAGTTTCTAAATTAAAAATATCATTTCTGTTCTTTCTTTCGTCTACTTGTGCCCTGGGTGCCGCTGAATAAAAGGAGAAAGGGAAGACGAAAGAGGAGGGTATAAATGAACTCTTGGAATTAAAATATCAGTTTAAAGCGAATATAGTTATAGAATTGTGGATTGAGAAATAATTGGAAGACAACTCTGTAATCTTTACTGTTCAGTGCTCAGTTTCTAAATTAAAAATATCATTTCTGTTCTTTCTTTCGTCTACTTGTGCCCTGGGTGCCGCTGAATAAAAGGAGAAAGGGAAGACGAAAGAGGAGGGTATAAATGAACTCTTGGAATTAAAATATCAGTTTAAAGCGAATATAGTTATAGAATTGTGGATTGAGAAATAATTGGAAGACAACTCTGTAATCTTTACTGTTCAGTGCTCAGTTTCTAAATTAAAATATCATTTCTGTTCATTCTTTCGTCTACTTGTGCCCTGGGTGCCGCTGAATAAAAGGAGAAAGGGAAGACGAAAGAGGAGGGTATAAATGAACTCTTGGGATTAGGAAATCTCCGGAACCCAAGTTGAGATTCAGCTGAGCATTAGGTACATAACTTTAGTTTTATTTTTTCCCCAATTAATCTCTTTTTTTTATTACTCATGTTACCCATCTGAATCCTAAAAATAATATAAACATTTGAGCTTCGATGGTTTTCCCATTTGACTTCAAAGTTCAAACTTTGGTCAGCACTAGCACTTCAAGACCAAAATACGCCTTCGAGATTGAAAATTCCTACTGATTGTTGGGAATGACCCAAAGGGATAAAATTTTTCTGAATCTTCATGAAACCCGCCTTTCCAAAAAGAATGCCAAGTGTGACATTCTATAGAACTGTAAATAGGATATGAGACAATGGCGGAGGAGCTAGAACTTTTATAGAGGGGTGCACAATTGTTCATATATTTATTTATATAATTAAATAATTTATTTGAATATTAATCTATATTTATAATTATAATTTTTAATAATTTATTTGCACGACATAATACAATTTCATATATTTACATCAATTTTAATTTGTATTTTAAACATTAAAAATAGAAAGAAACAAAAAGAGTAAGATCATTTTAAAATATTGATATGATATTGTAATACTAATTTCTAATTGAATAAAATAATAAGAAAAATAAGAAAATTGACAACATTGATATATTTTCTAATAAAACATACCTCTATATGTGTGATAGAATAATAAGTAGATATACATGATATATATCTTTTAGTGAATTAATAAATTTTAATATTATGTAAATAAATGATACTTTTTGAACTAATTTAGGCTAATATTTGAATAAAGGTAAAGGATAAATAAAAAGAAAATAGAAGTATGCATGTAATAAAACAAATAAGTAGATTATTATGCTACTATTATAGATTAATAAGGAGAAATGTATATTGTAGCATATATAAATAATTCTATTAATGACTGAATAAATATTAATATAATATAATATAAGTAAATTGTATTTTCTGAAAGAGTATATTAGATAATGTTGAGTAAAAGTAAAGAAGATATAATAAGTATAGGGAAAAAAAAGAGGAAAAAATATTGAGCCAAAGGAATTGAATTGGGGACCTTTGGTTATAACCTCTGCACCTCTACCCATCTGGGCAAATAGCTAATCTTGATCCATAGATCATGAATATTTATTTAATGGAATTCACGTGTGCCAGTGCACACCCTGGCTCCGCCCATGATACAAGATAAGATGATTTGATAAGGGATTCTCAAATAATTGATTTGATGCAATAATTTTAACTGTATTCGGTTGAAATAAAATATAATGATAAATTAATTTGATATAAAATTTTTAATTATTTAGATAAAATATGCTAATTGAAAGAATAAAATATATTTTTAGTATTTTTTTATTAAATTTAATATAAATTATAATAAATTGTTATTATTATAAACTTATATTATTAAGTTAGTTATTTTATAGTTATTAATCTGATGGCATTATAGTAATATACTAAAGTATAGTAAAAACTATAATATTATATTTTTTATTAAACTTAAATGTAAATAATTGAACAAAAAAGAAATAAAATGAGAAATAATAATTTATAATTATATATTAAGTTAGCATAAACTTAAATTTAAAGTTAATAGTTAATGTAATAAGAAAAAAAAATAAGGGAGAGATCAAATAAAAAAAAAAAGAGAATGGATGGTGCCACCAAGGGCGGAGCCAGGATGTACGGCGAGTGGGTTCACAAATAAAAGTAATAAAAAAATATACTATATAATTGCAACAAATTAAATATATAAACAATAATTTATAATATTAAATTTTAATTTAACACCTTATGCACCTAAATTATTTAAAAGATATTTTATAAGTCAATAAACTACTTATATTAAATTGATAATATTATAAATCAATTATAAATCATACCAATAAGAAATATTTCTATTATAGAATATTTATAAATAAAAGGAATTGAATTATATAACAATGAAATTTATAATGAATTTAATTATTAATTAAAATAAAAATATTTTTTTACAAAGAAAATGCAAGAAAAATTATGAATACTCTTATAATATATGAAAGCAATGTCAAACTTATAATTTATGAAAAAAAATAAAGTTAAAATTTTATATAGTCATATAGTCAAAATTATAATATTTTATTTAGAAAGTTAGATAGTATTATAAATATTTTATATAAAATGATAAAAGAAATAAGACGAATCTCATTTAAAATTATTGCATTTGAAATATTACAGTAAACTATAGTTACTATTAGTTTGGAGAGAGGAAAAAACCAAATTAAATCAACATGTTGGAGCATCTGGATTCAAATTAAGTATATAAATAACTAGTAATAAAAAAATATATTATATAATTGCTATGAATTAAATATACAAACAATCATTTATAATATTAATTTTTAAATTTTAACACCTTACGTACCTAAATTATTTAAAAGATATTGTGTAAATTATTGTACTAATAGTTTGGGAGAGAGGAAAAAAACTACTAAATCAACATGTTTAGCACGGAGGAGAGAGTAAAAATGGGCTAGTAATAAAAAATATATTGTATAATTCCAATTAATTAAATATATAAACAATCATTTATAATATTAATTTTTAAATTTTAACACCTTACGTACCTAAATTATTTAAAAGATATTGTGTAAATTATTGTACTAATAGTTTGGGAGAGAGGAAAAAAACTACTAAATCAACATGTTTAGCACGGAGGAGAGAGTAAAAATGGGAACTAAATCAAGAGAACGTAGCGCAGCTGAATTCGAACTAGCGACCTATGATTAATAAACGGACCACTTTACCATTATGGTGTAGATGGAGACATGCCTAATTTTGCAGGAAAAATATATATTTCAATGCCTGCACGTGCAAGCTCAGGCACCTACCTCCGCCATTGGGTGCCATGAACCAATCTGGTTCCTTGAATCATGGGAATCAAAGATCAACTGGAACCAGCTGCATTTGGCAGCTGGAATCAGACCCGGTTCCCTAAACGACAAAATATTTTTGGAGAATCGGGCGATGAACTCAAGATAGGAATCTCGGGTCACCTGACTATCACCGATTCCTACTTTTAATAACCGTTCATGTTACAACAACAACATTAAATGCTACTATCGTAAGTTTTTTTTAGTCACCATTTTTTTTTATGCTACTTTTTTTTATTCAACTTTTTAACTTTAAATAACATTTTTTAAATACTAACTTAATAATATAATTGTTAATTATTAACTATCTCATTATATTTTTAACTAATATTTTTTAATTATCTTTATGATAATATTTTATTAGTTTAAATATGAGATTAAATAAGTCACATAAATTATTTAATTATATTATTTATAAAAATTAGTTTAGATTATTTAAATTTATTTTATAAAAAATAATTTATTATCTTATGTTTAATTTATAATATAAATTATTTTATTAGTATAATTAATAATTATTTAAACAAAATCTTTTTATGAACATATTATTGTTAAAATAATATTTTGTGAGTTTAATTTTATATTATTTTTTAATAGTTTTAACCGGTATACTTTATAAAATATATTTTTATGAAAATAGTACTTTATGATATTAATTTTATATTACTTAATAGTATTTTTAAATTAAAATAAAATTTATCTTTATTAAAAATATATTTTATATTTTCGATTCTTACTTTCTATTCAAATACTTAAAACCTATCTATAATAATTATATTTTTAGTTCATCGAAACATAACTAGAATTAATCTATCAAAATAAAAAATCTGGAGAACCGCTGATTTTCCATTCAAGCTACCCATCGGAATCATGTTTTGGTGTAGAAAGGTGCAAAGGTAACGTGTGGTAATCTTCTCACCCAAAAGAAAAGTGGCATGGAGTTAACTGTAGTCTCTAACTAGCAGCTTATGTTTATTAAGAAAAAAAAACAAAGGACATTTTACACCCGGCCCCCATTATATTCCTCCTGTATATACCGAAGTGAATACAAATATTGTTCACCGTCACCAATGTGAAATGCACCAACGTTTATCAGATAGATTCTTGATATGATCAAATTGTACTGTCACTGTTGATAAAAAGGTTTAATTCAATAAGTTAACTTACAGGAACGCAATTAGAGATTTTGCTGATATGTCCATTTTGTGAAATGTTTTGACAATGATATTCTAGGAGGCCAAAAAAATGCATGAACACCACAATAATTATCAAGAAGAGAACACTGGGCTTATGAATCATAAAGAAAAAAGAAAGTTTAGATCGAATTGGAAATGATACAATTCCGCACTCCACAGAACTGAGCAAAGCTCTAGGACTCGTACTCAATTAAACCCTCTTCAGCAAGATATGTTATTTGGAGCATGCATTCTAAAGGAAACTAATTCAAATCTACCTGAATTTAGATCCTTTTGCTTGTCCACAGTGATCTCAAACTGAAAAGGACTATTTAAACCTTGCTGTAGTAGCACGTTTACCATGATTAACCAAATTTGATAAAAATTTAGACCTGCATTGACCTTGAAATGATCGCTGCAACAGCTTGGATCACTGGAATTTTCTTCTTCGTAGCATCTATGAACATTATGTGCCGTTATGTTCCCAAACAGGATTTCTGCAGCTTTGTTTCTAACAAGGATGAGAATCCGCCCAGTTTCATCCCACACGTTTAGCTGCTCAAGTTCAAATACAGTATTGTGGTAAGGAACTTAGGACGAACAACAAAAGCAGGATAAACTTTACAATACTGTGGTTAGGAACTTGGGATAAACAAAAAAGCAGGAGAAACTTTACTAAGCCTTCCTTTTCTTTGAGAGAGAATAGTTCCATTTTATCATAAGTTTACACAGTCATGATCTGAGGTAAATAACTAACTACAGAATTCTTTATACAAAATAAAATAATGTGAAACCAGAATGCTAAACTAGAACATCATAAAATTAGAGGATGACACATGTTGCTTCAATATTTTATGAAAGCTGATAAGACAGCTACAACATAATTTCACAAAGAATGATCCTCACCAGGAATGGTCTGTATATTAGGCACAAATTGTGAATATAATCCAAACTGTCTGGGCAATAAAGAGGCATAGTATTCTCTTCAGTTGAACTTCTGTTAAGAATATAACAGAAGATCAGTCAAGTCATAGTCCTTAGCATGAAAGTGGGCCAGAAAAGATTCCATTATAGGGAATGCAACTAGTAAAGTCCTGTTAAACACAAACCTGGAAGACAGGCAAGAACCACAAAGCTTACACCCTCTACCAATAAGATTTTCACGAACCCCATCATTAGTCATCTTAACCAGTCTCTTTGAGAAGAGCAGTTTTTCTTTTCCAACTTCCACATCTCTCCCGGTAAAGGGAAAAATATCATCATCAATTGAGGCATAAAAGATCGCCTTACAAGAATTGGTGATATTTAATATTTCTGAGATTGATGAACATTTTCTGGGCTTCTCTTGGTCACCTATTTTCCAATTTTTCGGTTTCTTCTGCAGAGACAAATTGGTAGGAGTCAATAAGTCTGATAGGATTTAACAGTCTAAGGTTCAAATAAAAAATGAATTAAAAAACCAAAGCCAAATAGAATCACAAAATTTTCTTAGTGTCAGTTAATATTGTTTTTCTACAAAGCAAATGGTCTACCAAAATTTGGTGAAGGTCAATGATTCCTTAATGTTCTGAAAAAATTTGAGAGGATTGCTTTGAATATATTGCATTAATTTTACATAAGCTATTTGAGTTTGTGATTGTAATTTTATCAACATAAATCATGGACATTAAATAACACACATCCGATAAAAGGGCATTAAGTATAACAAGAGATGTATTTGATGAAAGTACTACAAGGCATGTACTACAAGAGATGGATCTGAAGGATTATGACATTTTATCATAAACATAAATGAGAAAAGTATTTATTTCAAGTAAGAACATTAAAGCTATTAGCTATATGTAAAATATATTTATAATTCAATGAACTATTTTATCTTTTCAACAAGAAATTCAGAGAATTACTTAAGTACCAAGGAAATATTGTTTCTTGAAAACTACCGAGTAAATATATGAGTTAAAGATCATTGAAAATGAGAAAGTTCCCTGTTTACTATCAGTTACAGTTAAAAACGACATACGTAAAACTACACAGTGGACCGAACAACAGTTTCACTCTTGTTGCATAGACACAACATGCATTTAATTGTTAGCAAGGTCTATAGTAAAATACTCGAACAGGATCCAAATGTTGGATATTCTGAAAGGCTGATTCTGTGTGGTACACCCACTCTATAACCCGCCTCAGCTTTCCTCGTGTTGTTTCACCAATTTGAGCATTTGCTAAAAGTTCATCAATTCCTGCAGAGGTTAAAATTAGTTACAGAAGCTTTCAGAATGAAAATTGCAAATTCTGAGATATCCCATATAACTACCAAAACATAACTCAATAATGAGAAAAGCTGCCAAAATCCACTATTCAATCAAGAACCATTGAATTCTTGACTCAATCAGGAACACTTGAAAGGTAAATGAATAAAGATACATCGAATGTTTCTTGAACCTAAAGTTTTTTTTTCTTGAACCTAAAGTTGTAACTAAAACTGTAAAAAATTACATGTACATTTCATGGGTGAACATCTAAAAGAGTTAACAATTTCCAATCAGAATTGTATTTTTTAGCAAAATTCGAGATATACTGATTCACTCGCTTTATACTACTTTATATTAATTTTCCAAAACATTTTGTTGGTCTAACCTTGATTCACTAGTAGATCTGATATGCACCAGTGCAACCTGGGGAGTAAGGCGTTTATGTAAGCTTCACACAACCAAACCTGAACCACTTCTGAGATCTGATAATGAGATGAGATTCACCCACATAATTCATATACATAAAACTTTGGTAACAAACTTCTACAAAGTTCAGTATTGTAACTCATTGTGGATGCATCATTCCTTTAACCCTACTAATACATAGAATTAAAATATATGCGTATACAAGAAATTCAGTAGTCGTAGAACAAATGAAAAGAAAAAGGTAAATATGCCAACTTCAGTGCCAAATTGTTATGCTGAAGAAATGAGATCATGTGATAAATTCAAGCAAGCAACATTCTATAATCATTCATGAACTAACCTTTAGAAGCGACTAATTCATAGGAATGTATCAGAATAAGCAGGGCAGAAACTTGAAGAGTTGTAGCTTCCAGCACATTCCGAAAATTTACAATCTTTACATCTGGAGTCAAGAGACTAAAATTTCACAATTGATATCTCATATAGGTGATAGATTAAAAAACTTATGAAGCCACTTGTACATGTAACATATATCAGAGTTAATGACAATATTATTATATGCTATTGTCATGAAAGTTATTTGTTTATATTGAAAGTTTGTTCAATATTCAAAAATGGAATTTTCAATTTTACGTTATTGTGCATCATGTTATGACATTGTTCTTCTTACCCTTTCATGCGAACTTAAGATCATGGTAAGTTTTTCTACCAGTTGAAGGCAAATCAAATATTACTTTGGAAATTGTGAACGATACTCAGGATGTCCTCTTGCATATGGGTGAGACCTAATTATGTTTACAATATTTATCGGATATGACACAAAGAAATGTTCGTTATGTTGATGTTCTGAACAAATGAAACTCTTAAACGTTATAGGATTGTTTTGGATTGTGATGCAAATTGTCTACTGACATTAATTATGAAATTTCGAATTTCAACTTTTACAGAAGTTTTTGGAAATTGTGTTTGCTTTCAATGTTACTTCATTCCAAGTTTCCAACCATCAACTTAAAGTAATGTGGCTATATTTCCGCTAGCTTGAATGATTAGGAGCATTACATGCAGGTTCATGATCTATACGTAAACATCAGGAAGTCAATTATAAAATTAGAATAGAATATTTGACTAAATCGATGATCAAATTCTTATAAGCCAACCGAGCGATAACCTTGTCCATTATTGGAGTGCAAATAAGTTGTTGCATCTTTACAAATAAGGTAAATTTGAAAATACACACACAACTTTATTCCTAATTCCAAATTTAATCATGAAGGAAAGAACAAAATAAAGACAAAAACTAGAAAGGTATAATGAGAATTGGGGCAGCAATCAGATTTCATAGTGTGATTTCATTGACGAAATCCTAGAAAGGTAACAGGAGTGCGCTGGTTGGCATTCGTGAATACTCTGTCCTGTTTCATGCCTTGCAAGACCATTACTCATGGGAGTGATGTGGCTTTCTTTTTAACGTTTCCAAGAGACTATCCAAATCATTTTCATGAAAGAATTATCAGAATTTACCTTTAAACCGACCCTGCAATACAACCATTTCACCCTCATAACTGGCGCTACAAAAAAAGGTTCACGTTGATCGATAAAAGAAATGCCAAAAGAAGCTACACCACATTTATTTTTTCATTACTTATATTTTGATAATCATGTTTTTTATACTAAATTCGAAAGGAAAGACCGAAATTGATATTTCTTTCTTAATTTATACTGACAAGCATGTAAAATATATGGTTAGATTTAAACCCTGGCGTAAGCAACAAAAGAGACCAAACAATTAGGCTTAACACAAGACAAAAAGAAAAGGAAACAATACTTTTATCGAGAAGTGGCGCTTACTTTGCAGCAATACAACATCGCCGGCAGCTATCGGAGTGCAAACATGGTTCGGCCAAATCGTCACAGAGAAGTACGACCTCGTGCCATCGCCAACCTGAATCATAGTCTTCATCGATGTCCCTCTCCCCTTCTTCGCAACATTAGATTTCTGAATCAGCCGATTAGTTCCATGTTACAAGTGTTAAAACGGGAGAGTAGACGCCAAAACCCGTTAAGATTCATAAATGGTCATTGCGGCATTTCGTCGAACAGGCAAAGAACACAAGGAAAAAAAAAAGCAAAAAAGGTGGGCGTCCAGAAACCTGGAAGGTTTGCGACTGGTGTACGAAGACGAGCAGCTGGACAAAGTCTTCTACGTGTGACGCGGCCTGCGAGAGGTCGACCAGAGGACCGTACCACCCGACGGCGGCCATCGGCGAGGAGGAGGGAAAGCACGAACGGAGAGAGAGCACTTTGAAGCTATTAAATTTTGGGCTTTACTAATCCAAGTTCCTTCATGGACTGATATAATAATGGGCTTTGTTTCTGTCGTCCCATATAAACTTGGTCATATTGACATGATTTGACAAATTATTCATAGCCATCATGTTAATAAATTTGTGTGAAATATTTTTTATTTTGTAAATGCGAAGCATTATAATTTTCGGCATAAATGATTGATATATTAATAAGATATAATTTAACATTTTTTGTGTTGTAAATCAATCATTAATATTGAAATAAATGATATTCTAGAAACAAAAAAAAAATACTTCACCATGTTCCTTATTTAATAAACGAACTCATTATTTTAATTAAATATTACATTATAGAAACGTATACGTCTTTTTCATATTTTCTTTTCTCAACTGATAGCTTAAATTCAATGATGAAACAATAAATTTAAGAAACCAACTTGTAGCGTGAATGGCGGGGCCAATTTTCTATTTAAATTCAACTCTGACAAAGTCACAAAAGGTAAATTGGAATTTCAGACACCCATTCACTCCTCACCCTTCTTTATGACATTTGTAATAAATATTGGACTGCTGGCCCCCCTCTAGCTTTAATATTTATTATAAGTGGATCTACAAATTATAAATTTTTTAATCTATTCAGCGATATAATTTATTAGCTTACAAAAGTGATAAGAGTTGATAATATCGAGTTTAATTTCAGAAAATTTAATTTGATTAAAATTTATATTTTTAGCCTAATTTGAATATTAAATTAGCTAAGTGCTAATATGTTAAGAATATAAATATAAAAATATTGCTCTTTTTATCGACTTAAATTTTTAAGTTTGTTAGTAGTATATTAAATTTAACATGGTCTTAGAACCAGAGATCCAGAATTCAAATATTGACGTTGTTTGTATTAAAAATTAATTTTCTCTATTAGTTGTCCACGCATTGAATTTTGAATTTTTTCTATCGACTTAATTTTTTAAGATTGTTGGTAGCACATCAAATTTAATATAATATCTAAAAAAATATATAATGTGAGATTGTTGAAAGGCTTTAGCATATTATTAAGAATTACTAATTAGAAGAAATATTAAGAATATAATGAATTTTTTTTCATCATTGAGATAATATCATGAGAGAATGAGGTAGAAAAGCTAATGTTGAAAGAACAGAAGAAAGCAAATGTTCTGAGAATGAAGTAATTAATTACTTGTCACAACTCGCGAGAGAAGCTACATATGGTGAAATTAATTAATGTTACGTGTAATAGAGAAAAGAGAGAAATTATATAAAGAACACAAAAATTTATGAGGAATTACGTATTCGGACAATGATTAAAATTATTATTTTTAATATAAATAAAATAATAAATAATATAAAATATAAAATAATTTAAAGGATGGACGATTTCGATGTCTCCATATTATTTGAAAGACTCTGACGTACACAAATAATATGAATTTTCACTGATTCAAAATATTATTAATAATTAATATTCTTAATCATCGGCTAATATATATAAGTGGTTAAGGGTGATAAGACTTAGCATAACATCGACTTCATTAAAAGTAATAGAGTAGAAATTATAAAATAATTGGTCACTAATATTCCGAACAGAGCATATTGAATTCCATGCAAGAGACGTGCGACCGTTTCGCATGTAGGGCACACACTGCCGTTGGATTCCCTTTGTGTTGTCGCGGGACCACGTCCTCCCCCCTATTTAAAGCGCGGGCGGCTACGCTGACTCGCGTCTTTTCCTACCACTTTGACCACTTCGGTACTGGATTTTGTTTGCTTCTCATCCCCCATTACTATCCCTAAATTCTTTTATATATCAATAAAATTACAAACCTACAAATACTAATATATATATATATATATATATATCAAAATTTAAGGAGATATTATTATGGTCAATTTTTTGAAAAAAAGTTAGTAGGACAGAGAACTACAATTATTTGATCTCTCTCCATAAAAATGTTGACATTATGATTATTTACACAACTTCAAAATTCACGGCGTTAAAAGTTTCCGCTCTCAATAATAATAACGCTCTTTGAATTCTTCTCCTTTCATAATTCAGTGCCGCTACTATATATTCCTACCAACCATTGATCTCTTTTAGCTAACTCTATGGTGCATGTCTTCCTTTTTAAGTTTTCAAGAATTTTGATGGCATGTATTCCTTTATGAAGTTCATTCAATACTAGTACAGTTTTGTGACTAACTTCCTGCAATGGCTGCATGAATGTGTATATATCACCGTGTTACAAAATCTATGTGATATGCATGTGGTCGGTGACAAGGTATGGATGGTGCTGCTGCAGAGCTAGGACCAGCACGCAGACTTGCATCTCAAACAGTACTCCACATATGCCCACTTGGTTGTATAATTCAATAAGTTGTCTCATCCCATGGGTAAAAATACATATACATATATTGATCGTTACCATCATTAATTCTTCATTTGGGTAGATATATCTACCTTTGGTTATTATATATATATATGGATAAATATATGATCATGAGACACATATATCTACGTGAAACAACTCGACAAGCCACATGCACTTGAACAGATTCCACGACTTGTTAAGGGGACGTCGATTTTAATGCGAACCTAGATCTTACAGTTTCGCCTTTACAATATTAATTGTTGTCCTTTTTAGCTCATCGGACATAAGCTGACAAACATATCGAACTAGTCATAACACGACAAGTAAAGCTTGTGACGATATGGAGGTAAAAGATCGATTTTTTTGCCATTTATTATTTTACATACCAAAACCCAAACAAGATTCTTATATATACCCACCCCTTTGTGGCTTGTTCCTGTCATGTGCATGCCATAGAGAACTACTAGCTCGATAGCTATCACTCCTAACCCAGCTCCACACTCCATTCTCTCTCTCTCTCTCTCTCTCTCTCTCTCTCTCATACATATACACCACAAAACGCTCTAACTTGCACCCTTTATGGACTCCATGGACATTGACTGCTGGAATTATTCTTCTGATAGCCAAATGAAGCTGATAAACATGATGCTGGAGCTGGAAAAACTCGCCCAACTATCGCCGTCGTCAAACGATTTCTCGTCGCCTTCGCCGCCGGCGTACTGTGGCAATCCGATGAGCCCGGCATCACCTGCATTATTGGCCGGTCCCCAGCATCCCTTATCTTTCAATAATGGTACCGCAACCCAGGAACCTGCAGCAGGCCTCATGTTCGGCGCCAACCCCACACCAATTAATGCCAACAACCCCTCGCCGACCGGTTACGGTTCTTTGCTGCAGCCAGGCCACGACGCGGACCCGACAGCGGCGATGAGGGAGGTCATGTACCGCATCGCCGCGATGCAGCCGGTCCAGATCGACCCAGAGTCGTCGAAGCCGCCGAAGCGGAGGAACGTGAAGATATCCACTGACCCGCAGAGCGTGGCGGCGAGGCACCGGAGGGAGCGCATCAGCGAGAGGATGCGGATACTGCAGCAGATGGTGCCTGGCGGCACAAAGATGGACACGGCGTCCATGCTGGACGAGGCCATACACTACGTCAAGTTCCTCAAGAGCCAGGTCCAGACACTGGAGCTGGCGGCCGCCGGCGTGCCCCAGCTGTCGTCTGGCTTCACGTCCGGCGCCGGCGATCAATACTACACTGGTTACGGGCAGATGCATCCGATGCAAGACCTGCAAGGCGAGTTCACGAGCTCTGGTTATGTCTGGAACATTTAACTAGCTAGCAGCGTGCATGGAGGTGTGTAGTACGTAGGTCGATCTGGTGTGCAATTCTAATAATTTCGGGCAAGATGAGAGGTGGTGATGTTTACAGAAGAGTTCCGTAACTTATTATTTACGTGAACTCTTCCACCCTTCCTACTTGCTCTCTAGTTTTATTTTGCCTTTTTTTTTCCCATTTCTTTTATCCCACTTGATTAGTTGTTCTTACCAGCTTGTTCCCATCTTGTTGTTAGATGTGTGATGTGCTTGTGAACATTATTTATGCATGTATATGTGCGCATGATTTTAGTTGCCACTGTGAATAAATAATATTACTGCTTTGTTTCATATTGATGTGGATGAATAATTATTACATTACATATGTGGCACTAGTGGGACAGTTAATTAAGAGTTAAAAAATATATATAGTTTGCATGCGGAAGATTAAACATATCAATACTAAGTGAATCGATATATACATATATATAGTGCACACATGAGCTAGAAAATAGTTTACGTACAAATGAGTTATCATTTTTCTTTCAGTAAGTGATAATTTAGAATGCAAGCTTAGTTATTCAAAATTCACGCTCGAAATTCAAATTATTAGTTTCATGTCTCTTAATTGGAAGCTTCACTTGCTTATAACGACTGAGTAAATTGTTGGTAAATATTGAACACTAAATTACCTTTCTACTTGTCATATTCTGCCGGCCATCTGTCTGTACCTATCTATCTACCTCTGGTCGTTCTGACTATGAAATTAATGAATGTGATACGGATTGGAACAAGTTACTGTCTCTCGTGGTAAAATTGCATGGGATTCTGAGTTGCATGTACGTGTATGAGTCTCTGCTGCAGGTAGTTGGGATTTATTGCGCGAGGAAGGCAACGAGAGTAACGATCTTAACGTCCTTGGCCTTATGGTTTGGTGGTTAACGGTTACCCCGTGACCATATAATTATTCGACCTAGTTATGATAGTAGGTAGATAGGAGAAGGATTGGCACGTGCATGGTACGTTTTGGGAACTTATTGGAGTCCAAAGTTTGCATATGTAGAATTGAAAGCGAATATCAACCAATTTGCTAGATGGAGGTACCAATACTTTTTTTCTCCACAGGACAAGATGCTTTAATGTGAGACTTTTTTGTTTGATATTACAAAAGATGTTTATATAAATCTATTATAAATATAAGGATTGAAATAAATAGTGATGAACTATAAAAATATTCAAGTGGTTCATGTGAATATTTGAACTATGACACCCTAGGAGTCGGTATAGAAGTATTATGTTTTAGTGAATAAACTAAGAGAGACTTTAATAGCTAATTAGTTAATCACTGGTCACCTTCGTCGAATTACACTTAATTACTTTAATGATGACTAGTACGATTGAGTACGCGTCTTAATTCAATATTCTTCGTAGTGGAATGCTAATCTTTGAAAAAGAAATACTCGACTTCATTTTTTATATTTGTGATATGCTAATTAATTTTTCCATTATATATGTATATTTCTGTGTGTTTGTTGTGAGCGTATGTGTATAAAACAGTTTTTTTTTTTATATAATGAATGTAAAACAACAATGCACATGAGCTGAAATATATATGCGTAGAACGTCTTTAAAGAAAGGAAACTTGGAAATGTGGAATCTGGCGAACCTTTTGCAACAAGATCATGGATAAAGAAAGGAAAACCGTATGGAAATGGTGCTATCAATAAATTATTAATATTTAGCTCCGGCACTCCTCAAGTGTTATGAGATGTTTTGAGAGTGTAACTTGTTAGTATCCCGTTTCTTGATAGATAAGGGACTTTAGAGACTCAAATATATGTTCAATTGAAGCGATATGCAAAATATTATATAATATAAATAATATTTTTTTTGCGATATATAAAATATTATATAATATAAATTATAAAATAAGTGATACTAACATTTTAGAAGTGATAATAAGAAGATCGTCCAAAAAGTGAAAAAAGACATAATTATCAGCTATGTACAAATTACCAGAGTGTATTCATTTTTTTCTTTTGGCAAGATGTGGATCACGTTGTCTTCTGTGTGGCGGTCAGCCCACACCGGTCCATGTTCCTCGTGGGCCCAGTTCGATGACGATGTTGGATGTCATCTCGGCATGGGCCCATGATTGCGGGCCACCACGTGTCGAGCGTGTGTGGCTCACACGCTTAAAAGAAACCCCGCGGGGTTTTGCCCCCAGATTTGCCCAACGGTCACGGTGTTCTCCCGCGGCAGTTTGTGGCCACGCATCGCGTCCCCGACGGGGTACGAATTGGGCGCGTACAAAAATAGGGTCCGCTTTGGTTCGTTTGGGTTGCACTTTTTGTTGAAAATAAATGAAGGGGTGAAACGTTAAGGCTTTGTTTGGGAACTAAGTAATGGAGGGGTGGTATGACATGGTGAAGTATAGGGTGGGGTGGTGAAGTGTGGTGAAGTGTGGTGAATTATTGTTAAACTCATATTTGGATAAAATTTTATGATGGTGAATGAATTAAACTAAATCATGTCATATTTGAATAATTTAGATAAAAATTATTTATACCTTTTATTATATATTACTATTTATGATTCTTAAGAAATATAATATTATTATAATATTTATATATTTATTATTATTTATATCTCTTTATATGTTTTTTTTTCTTATCATTAGTATTATTTTCCTCTCAATATATTTTGTTTCTTTCATAATATTTTTATCTTTTTATTTTTTTGAAATAAAGTTAAAAAAGATCGAAGATGATAGATAAATATAAATAAAATTCAATAAAAGATAATTAATTTGAAAAAAATATTATGATGACATTCAATATGACAAAAAATTAGTTCGAGAAAAAATAAATATGAATGAATAAAAGTTAAACAAATATAAGTACTAAATAATTATAAAATAAGATAAAAAAATAAAACCAACAAATAAACTCAAGTCAAATATTTGTCTATCATAAATCAAAATAATATAAGAAAGAATATCATTTAAATGAACTATAGTATAATTTTAGAAAGTTATTTATTAAAGGGGTAGTTTTGTCTAAAAAATTTCATTCCCTCTAATTCCACCAATTTGGTGGAATGAAATATTTGGTGTTTGGAGGTGTGACTCACCCCTCCAAACCCCATATAACTTATAATTTTTTTTACCCAAACATGATTTAACTAACACCATCCATCAATCTTCCACCTTATGCCCCCTAATAGCTCAATCCAAACAAGGCCTAAAGGTTTGATGCTTTGTAATAAATTCATGTATTAAATAATTTAAGATTTGCTTTACTATTAGAAAATATATTAAACTCAACATTAAAAATATATTTGTATGTAAATAAATTGAGTTCTAATTTTGAAAATATTACTATTAAAATAATATTTTAATATAATATATTTTATTCTTTTTTTTTGGTAATTGTCAGGGCTATTAACAAAATGTTTTTTGACTAAATTATTATTTTAGCCTTTTTAAAACGTGAAAATTTCAATCAATGAAAAATAATTTATTTATTTTAAATGAATACACCAAATGTGGCATGTATCCGACACCGTGTCGGAATACCGTGTTAATTTGGCGGGAAGCAGTGGCGGTTGGGCATTAAGTCGCGTGGGACCCTCGTGGCATGGCAAAATGGCAAAGGCCAAAAGGGCGAGGACGCATCGCATCACCCTCCTGTTCCTTGACAGGTAATTTCTTTTAGAGCAGGAGCTTTCAATTAATCATAGCGTCCGATCAAGTTTTTAGAAATATTATTAATCTTACTTGAAAAATAAACATGAGCATGACTATCTATTATCGTGGATTGAGCATTATTAAGAGAAATTTGGGAGAATAGAAATGACTCTCAAACTAGATGGATTAGAGGGGTAGCAATCTTTTGAACATAAGGATATTAAAGATGACTTAATTAATAACAAATTTTATAACACTCTCAACTCATTCCAAAAGTTATTTATTTTAAACTCGTGATTCACAAAAAATTAAAATAAACAATGAAAATTTTTTTACAATAAACTCATCAATGACCTTTATATTTTATTTATATAAGATTGTTCTTTAAAATTATTTTGAATCATTACATTTTCTTTTACTATGTAAAAGTTATCGTCCATTTAAAAAAAAATATTCGCTTTGACTTTAAGACTCGTATAAATTTAAAATACGTTTAATAATAAAATTTATTACATATAAATTTATGACTATCGTCATATTGTATTCATGTGAATTTAACCTTTGACTTATTATCTCGAGTCCTTATAAATTTAATTTCATAAATTAAAAAGTGTACTTCTAAATCTTTCGCAACTCATTTCTTAAAATTAGACTCTATTTGACATGTACGAGCAGTTTGAATATTTAATAACATATGTCTATTAGTAACTAGATATTACGATTAACTAGTAGCGAGTTAATTATTAAATTTTATTAAAAGTATTTGAGAAATGTAGTATTTGAATGGATCGATAAACGTAAAATAATTAAAAAATATGAATAATTATTTAAATAATAATTATTATTATATGTATTATCAATTAAACAACTTATTTTTTTATTTTAACTATTTTAATATTAATAAATAATAATACAAATACAGAGCTAACTAAATGAATTATAAAATAATAAAAAAATAAAATAATTATATGATATAAAAAGAATGTGGTAAAATATGAACTTGAGAATGCTACGTCGAGACAATCCTTGACTAATAATTTGACAATACTGACTTGTCAATAAAAATAAAAATTATTTGCGGAAGTCTTTACTAAATTAAAGGAAAAGATCCAAATAAAGTGCATAAGACAAACAACTTTAACATGCATCTGAGTCCAATTGACATAATTGCTGTAACATAGTTCTAGAGATTATTACAACTTGAGAGAAAACTAAAGACAAGATTCAAACTCTAACATGTGCAACCATGACATCGCCAAAAGCAAATCCATAGTAACCAGCATCATCATCCATTGCAGAATTAGTTACATGCATGATCAATGTAGGAAAAATAATATTCCATGAACGATTACGCCCAATGTGTAAGTGTAAAATCCCAAATTTTATCACCCAAGCCCACTTAGATTCCCAGCAGCCCATTCACCCAATGAGGCCCAAAACTCACCCTAGAGTATGATGCCCTAAGTATAAAAAGGGGAAAACCAACCCCATAACCTCATTTTCTCCTCTCCACACTCTCTCTCTTCCTCTCTTCTCTCCACATCACCTCAAATAGCTAGGATTTTGAGGGAGCTCTCCACCATTGTTGCAACTCAAAGGGATTTGAAGGAGGGCAAGAGGCACAAGAGCAAGAGGAGAACACACCAAGTGGAGAAGGAAGAAGAACTAAACACCAAAGATGAGGAAGAAGCTAAGGAGGAAGAAGAAGAATAATTAAGGCTTTAGGGGTTCTTGCTAAGGTATGTAAAGGGGATCCAATCCCTCATTCTCAACCTCATTCTATGGATTTGAGGAGTATAAGAACACCATGTTCTTAGAACTTGAGATGATGGATGACATGT
>LTAE01001362.1:0-56842 GCA_001647135.1 Pontederia paniculata | reverse complement strand
TACTCCATATAACTTACCTCCTGGAGTATGTACGATTGCTCCATATATGTTTTTGACTTGCATCATTCCTGATCCTCATAATCCCAAGCATAGGATAGATATTTATTTGCAACCATTAATCGATGAACTGAAAACTTTGTGGAATGGTGTCTTGACGTATGATGTGTCAACGAAACAAGATTTTACAATGAAAGCAGCATTAATGTGGACAACTAATGATTTTCCTGCATTTGGAATGTTATTAGGATGGATGACCGCAGGTAAATTAGCGTGCCCATATTGTATGCATGAATCAAAAGCTTTTACTTTAAAATACGAAGGAAAAAATTCTTGATTCGATTGTCATAGGTAATTCTTGCCTATTGAACACACTTATCGAAAAAAATAGAAATGTCTTTAGGAAACAAAAGATAGTTCATGATTTTCCTCCTTCAAGAATTTATGGACATGAATTAAGTGATGTTTTTAAGTGTCTATTAAAGATCACTGAAGATCATGGCATCAGGCATGAAGGTTATGATATTTCTCATAATTGGAATAAACAGAGCATATTTTGGGAGTTACCATATTGAAAGGACACTTTAATACGCCATAATTTGGATGTCACTTTTTTAAGGAGCTCTGTTCAACAATTTTGACGGTGGATAATATGACACAATTGGAACAAGATATTCCAGTTATTTTATGTAAATTAAGAATATTTCCACCTGGTTTTTTTATTCTATGGAGCATTTACCGATTCATTTGTCGTATGAAGCCAAAGTAGGTGGACCAGCTCAATACATATAGATGTATCCGTTTGAGAGGCACCTTAATAAAATTAAAAAATGGTTAAAAATAAAGCTTGAGTTGAAGGATCAATATGTGAAGCATATTTGACTCAGGAGATATCTTATTTTTGTTCTTACTACTTTGAGTCTCATGTCAAATGTATAAGAACAAGAGTTCGACGAAACGATGATGTTGCAGAAGGTGTGTCGAGCACTAAACAAACTTTATCAGTTTTTAAACATCCTGGTCGTGCCTATGGCAAATCTACAAAACGATGGCCAAATGAAGCGGAGCTAAAGTCGGCACGAATCATGTCCTATTAAATTGTGAAGAAGTACAATGTTATATCAAGTGAGTGATTTCTCGAATTTTATTTTGATAAAGTTATATTTTTAATGCTATATACTAATTACGATTTGTAGTATTTATCTGCAGTCTTATAATATTCTTGATGAGAAGTTCAAGAACGATTAGAGAATAATTTTGCTGCGTGGTTTAAAAATTATGTAAGTATTTTTCACATTAGTTTTCTATTAAGTGTGTAAGTATTTATATATGTATGTTAAATAACTATATATTTTAACTTTTAGGTTCAAAATTCTCAAAATATGACAATTAATCCCTACTTACATGATCTAGCATGGGGGCCTAGTCGACAAGTCACAAGTTGGCCAATTTATTTCGTGAATGAGTACAAGTTTCACAAGGATAGTTGGTCGCAGGAAAAAAAGATAATAAATAGTGGTGTATGTATTAAAGGTTTGACTGATGGTCAAAACGAAAATGATTACTACGGTATTTTGAAAAATGTCATTGAGTTACAATATCCTGGAGGGTCAGAAAATAAAGTTACTATTTTTGAATGTGTGTGGTTCGATCCGAAAAAGAATAGAGGAACAAGAATTCATAAGAAATATAAAATTATTGAACTTCGTCATTCTAGACGTTATGAAAGGTTTGATCCTTTTATTATTCCGTCATCAGTCAGACAAGTTTATTATGTTAATTATCCAGAAAAAAGTTGAAGGACAAATTCCAATGGTGGGTGATAATAAAAACTAGAGCAAGAAGTCGGGTGGAAATTGAAGGTGCTTTAGAAGTTGCATGTCAAAATGACTCGACTACTTTCGTCGAGCCTATCATAGACACTGATTTAATTAAAGATTTGTGTGATGATGATCAATTATTTGAAGAGGTTGACGATGTCGATCACAACGAAGATGATGATGATGTTGACTTAAACGAAGAAAATAATCTGAGCGAAGAAGATGAATATGAAACTTTATCCACTTCAGAAAATGAATATGAATCATGTTATAACTCCGATAATGTTGAATAATTATTTTGTAGTACTATTTGTATATTTGGAATTTGTATTTGTATTTGTATTAAAGGATCGATTATTTTGTATTTGTTAATAGTTAAGGATGCATCTACATGAAGTTGATTAATTGTCTGACCATTCGTCCTCATGAGACGAAATTAATGAAGTTAATTCCTATCCGATATCTTTACCTCTCGTGAATGTCTAATTGTTAATATTTTGTTTGTTATACAATTTTTATAATCATCATTTTTGTTATTTAAAATATTTTATCTTTATTGTTATAAGAGCCTCCAGACATTAGGAAATGGTTTTCCAGTTACGAATATCATTCTCCTGACTGTTTAAATGAAGATGCAACACAATGTCATTCTCCTCAATATTTTCAGGTTATGTTTGATGAACTTAATAAATGCATATTTGTGCATATATTATTTAAATTTTATGTTATTTTTTTATAGATGTTTTTCCGATTTCGCAAGGAGAAAGGAAATGGCAAAAAGAGATCGGGTAGATCATCGGGTCGTTCTGATAATGATTTTGAACAGGGACGAGAAAATTCTTTCCGAAGCGTTAGAATATTTGAAAGACGCCCATCAACGCATAATGATGATGAGTCATTATTCGGCGCATCGTCACCCGATATTGTTGATGCACCGATACAAGTTCCAAATAATAATGATTATGTTTGAGATATCAGCACATCGAACCAATAATATAAAATATATTTGCAACCCGATGGATATTCTGGGTAAGTTAAAGCATCATTAATATAATTTATTTATACGTCAATTTAATTATTTAATGTGTAGGTTTTTTTCTTCGAAACCTGTTGTCGCTACTTTGGGTAAAGTTATTTGATAGAGATATGAATAATCTTGGCTTTCTTGGAATGAAATACCCCTTGCCACCAGACAAATGTGGTTTAGGGAATTTCAGTTTTGCTTTATAATTTTCTTTAAATTAACATTAATATTTGTGTTCTAATTCATAAATTTTTTAAAGTTGATGTTTGATGGAATGCCGAGAACAATGAAGTTATGTGAAAAGCATTTAACACTCGGTGTTCAAAAATGTTGTCTTCAATGTTATTTGAAGCACGTGCCACACAAATTATGCCTAATTGAATTGGCGAGAATGTATGAATTGACTTACCTTCTAGATGGTCCACTGAGAACTACAAAAATAAACGTGAAAAAGCGAAGGCTAATCGCACATTTGAACAAGGCGCTTGTCTATGTGCGGGTGGTTGTATTTTTAGGAGTACCACCGCTCAAAGAATGGTATGTTAAAGTATTCTAATATGTTATGTTAAATTTTTTTTATTCCAAAATAATTATTGATAAAATTTCTTTCAGGAATCGGAGTGCGGTGAAAAATCCACAGAAGATGAAGTTTTTTTGAGAACTCATCACAGAAAAGATAAGGGTTGGGTTTCAAAATTTGCAAAGAACACTTATGTAAGATATTAATATCTCTCAATATTTGATTCAATATTTTATTATAGCTACTGTTTTGTTTATAATTATATTTCAGGAAGGATTTAAAGCGAAACAAGCGGAGCATATCACCCAAGTTATACAAGAGGGAGGCACGCCAAAGTCAACTAGAGAACTTTGGAGGGAACATGTTGGTACGAACAAAAATTGTGTCTATGATTTAGATTCATCTATCTCAGCACACAAATCTATGTCGGGTCCTTCAAGTGAAGAGATACAACAACGTGTTGATGAACGACTTAATCAAATGGAACAACAGATGCAAGAACGAATGGAACAGCATATGCAACAACGATTTGAAATGCAGATGGAACAAGCCCGGCATGTGCAAAAAAAATGAAAAAAATGTGGAGACTGATGAAGAAAGGACAAGCTCCTCCTGAAGATACCGATGAGGATAATGATATGTAAATTAAATATTTGGAACAAAATATGTAGTATATTTTAATTAATATAATTTTTTTTGTAAATTACTATTTTTTTAATTTTTTAAATATTTCTGACGAAATATTATTTCATCGGAAATTCTGAGGGGCCTAGGCCCCTCAAAAATTCTAACGGGCCTAGGCCCATCAAAAATTTTGAGGGTCCTAAGAGCCCGTCAAAAATTCTGAGGGGCATAAATCCCCTTAGAATTTCTAACGGGTCGTTTATCCATCAAAAACTCTTTTCCAACGAGCTTTTTTTTTACGTTCATATTTCGTCAGAAACTTAGTTTCTGACGGATTTTTTCAATATTTTCGTCGGAAATTTCGTCAAAAAATGTTAATTTTCTTGTAGTGTTGTGTTTGATTTGCTTAGCAATTTAAATGTTTGATAATGATTTGATTAAGTAAAATTACTACTAAGTATTCATGTTTTATCTACTTAACTAGTAAATTGAATAAAAAAATTCGTAAGATAGTATTTGGTAAATATGAATAAAATTAAACTAGTAACTAACAAGTAAATGTTAGTACGTACTGCACACTTAGAGGTAGTTTATTTCCATTATAATATTATAATTAATTTATTTACAGAAATTTAATTTGTGTACACTAGTAAGGTGCTAACCATCTATTGGAAAAAACGAGTAAAAAATATGTTTAGAAAAAGATAATGTAGGTTAGAGATATATTGACAACTACACACATATCTTGAAGCTTAATGAAATGAAAATACGACAACATGATAGAGCATATTGAGAATGCCTTTCATAAGAAGGTCCAAGGTTAAAATATATCCTCCTTTCAAATGCTTAATTATCATAGGTTTGGACAAACTTGCAGTGCATGAAATGAAAGGCCCTTTTGTCGGCCACCTGTATGTGTATATATATACATAGTTTGAAAGTGTATATATATACATAGTTTGAAATGTGATGATCTTTCTTCCCAGGCCCTTGATGTCCAACGTTGTTCGAGTTCAGAATTGGAATGGACTTCTACATGCATGTATGTTAAGTGCATGTCGGAGTTCAGAGATCCTTTGGGCCTGTTGCAGCAGGTGGAAATCAGTACCAAAACGTACAAAGCCATATATCCATCATCACACAAATATGTTCCCTTGCCTAGGAAGTCTGATAGATCATAGAGTGTGTGTGTGTGTGTGAGAGAGAGAGAGAGAGAGAGAGAGAGAGAGAGAGAGAGAGAGAGAGAGAGGACAAGAACAAAATGATGATTGTATAGGAGCCACCTACATGTAAGATTGAATTGAAGTGATCGAAGTAATTTGAGGCTTGCCTAAGGAAGCAGGTGCTGATTTGATCTGAAAAAATGATGGTGCCACACATTATGTTTGCAAGAAGCTATAGAAGATATGATGAAGGCAAAGCAAACATTTCAAACATGACCGTCAACTGTCAAAACAATGAAAAATATCCTCGGAGGTTGACACCATTTCCACGAAAAAAACTTTGATGGTGTTTCCATTCCTGTAATATATAGATATTGAATCTTTTTTTTCTTTGGGTGAAAAGTGATGGGATTTTTCGAGAGCAAGTAGAAGATCACCGAGAGAAAACGCAGAAAAATAGAGAACACACAGATTTATCCAGGTTCACCTTTTTGAGAGGGCTACGTCCTGCAAAGAGATTTCACTATATTCTTATTTTTCATTACAACCGCTCAACATCAAGTCTGAAATAAGAGCAATATATATGGGTCCAAAACCCTAACAAATAGTAAATCTCTTAATCTCCATCATACGGGCCAGCTTAAATAAAAGCCCAAACTCGTTTAGATTTCGGGGGCGCTGCCCCCGAACCCCCTCCCGCTCACTGGCGAGCGGAGCAGCCGTCCGCTGACCGGGCAGCGGAACCCCCATCGGGGGGCGGTGCCCTCCGAACCTCCCCTTTCCGCACGTAGGGGTTTGATGTCGTTGGATAATACTCCAGTTCCCCTAAGCTCACGTGGGCGTACCCGGTGTGAGAAACAAGAGGCCCTGAAGTATTCACCAACTCCAACAAAAAGTGCATTCATTTGAAGTGTGTGTGTCCATTGATGAATAATAATAATAATAATAATAATAATAATAATAATAATAATAATAATAATAATAATAATAATAATAATAATAATAATAATATGTGACTATTAACCATTAGAAGCGAGTCGTCTAGCCCAAGGTGGTGATAGTTGCATCATTAGGCCCACGAAGTGTGGCTTCATTCTTCTGGACTTAGTTGTTTCATGTTCTACAGACTTAGGTTGAAAATATTATCATTCAAAATCATACTTTCCAATATCCATCTTACCTCGACTTTTTTTTTCAAAAAGTTATAGGTCCAAACCTTGAAAGATAAGATTGACTATTGAGAGTCAATGGATTAATTTGGTCTAAGATTCATGTTAACTTTTTCTTTGCCTTACATATATCGCAAGCTTATCTTTATAAAATATCTACCTCAACTCAATTGTCAATTAATTGCTCTTTTGATTTAAGCATGACTGGCCACCACTAATATTTGTGGCATCTTAGTTTTTGCTTGCACATGCCCCCCTTGGCGACTTGGCCAATCCCTTACCATTTGGGGATCAGAGATGCACAATTCAACCCTCCAAGCTCTTGCAAATTGTATTATATTAATTTCCATGGCCTCAACTCTCAAGTAGATCGATAATCTCTTGTCTTGGGCCTACAATTCATCACCCCTCCTTAGTTACTTTCAAGTAGAGCTAGAGAGCTTGATCTATCCATGGCATCCATGCTCAAGAAGCAACTCGTAAGTCTCACCTTGCACCTCTGCATCTTGCTACTGTTGTCGCCATTGTTGACTTCTAATACAACACCAATAATGTAACGCTCCTAAAAATGACCCTTGATATAGGGCAGAGCTCACTTTCGAGGAAGCTACTCAATGCTATACATATTCACTATTTTATTGACCACAACCGATCAAATACAATGACTCATTAGTGAAAAGAATACAATATAATTATATTAATTATGAAAACCTAAGTGATGTAATCGATAATGATTTCATAATTTAATAAATAATAATATTTTTACTCTTATTACAATTAAAATACATAAACATAAGATATCAATGAAAGTCCCTAAGTCATGTGTAAGTCAACCACTCAAGCACCATCGTCGCACACGCCATCATTCCACCTTCAAGGTTTAAGTGCATGCAGGAACAATAAATATGAATTCCACATTAGAATAAGCATATTTGATTATTCATATGAAGTAATGTTATATATAAGTTGAAATAATGTATAATAAAAATTAATGAAAGATATTATCAAATAATCAATAATTCGATTGAGCACAATGAGTATCAATAATAATAATTGAATATCAACTATTTTTTCAATATTAATGAGAATCAATGATGGGATGTTCTTTGTCATTTCTTTATCTAATGTCAATAGAGTACAATGGAGATCAATATTTAATACACTTATCGGTGTCATTATTTTGCTCGATATCAATGAGAATCAATGATTTAGTATTCAATTTACATTACTTTAGTTTCATTATGTTGATCAATAGAAGATGCTTTACAACTTTTTATATCTTATCTTATTTAGAAGAGATCTCCACTTCTTATAAGGTACGACATGCAAACAATATAGCCTCATGTCGATGGTTAGTGATGGATCACACCACGACCTTTTTTAAGGGAAGAGTTCATCACTCACCTTAGATTAAAACCCTTATCAATGAACAATAATAATGATGCACTTGGATTAGCATAATATCTCTTATTTTTTATTCTTTTTTATTTGAGCATATTAACTATCTTTAGCTCATATAAATGGGTTAACCATGAAATGAATCAATTAAGAAATGAATATGGAAATATATGGTACTCTAGATCAATGATAAAATTATATGATTATTATTGATGAGTAATAATTTGAAGAAAATGATGATGAGCAAAAAAAATCTAATTTACTATTCTTGGATCGCATAGATTATCATTAGATATTGTGGGAGTGAATGACACTCCACATCAATGATGATATTATTTAAAATAAGAATGACAAATAGTAAATTGGATGATTGAATAAGATATGAATTAAAATTCATGAATTGTGCTACTTGCACATTTTCGGATGTCTGATCTTTTAAGTGAACGTCTAATCTAATAGATGAATGATTCGAGTGTAATATTTCATTCGAGTATCATGGTATTATATGCACTATAACATCAATATCACCAGAAAGTTATAAACTTATGCCTTTGAAACCCCACTTGAAGCAATAATGATAATATCAAATATAAATTATTTAGGCAACTTCGCATAAGATATTCATCTTTTGCCTTAGACCGATTTAACGCATCATTAATATAAACTTTATAACTTAATCAATCGACATACAATTAGATTAATTTCAAATTTTATTTAGAATATGATCCTTAATCATTTACATATAAATTTCATGTGTTTTATCTCCTTACCCTTTATTCTCAAGAAATCTTTAAATATCATATATTGATTTCACATCTAGTGTTTGACAACCAAGTCTTAAACTATTCATAATTTCTTATCAACATATCATTGTCATGTCATTCCAAGTTCTAATACAATATCAAATAATCATATATTTTTGACATAAATTTTAGATCTCAATTTGACCTTTACAATTTATGGTATATTTTCTAAATCAGACATACTTCATCTTGGGACAACATGATGTAGGGTTAGTAATATGATCATAATGTTTTTTACAAACCTCATATTAGAATGAAACCAATTTTTACTGAATATGTACGTCAATATCTATTCATATATATATATATATATATATATATAATTTATGATTTTTGGTCAACGGAAATCTCTCCAAAACCTTATTTGAACACAAATTATTGAATCTAGACATAAACGTCGTAAATCTAAATATATTGATTAAATCTCCTATCACATACTTATATCAACATTTACAAAATCCTTGCATGATCAAAACTTATTGAGAAAAAGTCAATATCGAAGAGATGATCCACCCTTAACGGCCAAAAGAATCTTGCTTAAAACTCTAACATATTGATAAAAATAAATTAAAATTACTATCATGCAAGATTTAATTCTGATGAACCAATAAGAAAAAAAGATCTCATATATCTCAAATCCTAATCATATAATCGCACAAAATAATGCATGTGGATCTAATTATTTGTCTTTATATATGATTTTCCCTATTGCATTTTTTTTACATGTTGGGCATCATCGCTTATGGAAGAATTGTCTCCCTTGCTTTAATCCCGCAAGCGATGAGATCATGGATAGGTGATGGTACCGACGATGCAAGTGTTTGTGACATGATAACTTGCACATAATAAGAGTTTAGCGCAAGTCATAGTTATTTTATTAGTTTATGTATTTTCATTATTGGAACAATGTAATACATTATTTTATTTTGGTTATACTTATCTATAGAGTTTATTTTAAAGTTATTATTTTCGCATTACGTGTCCATTATGTTGATTAGTTTTTTTATCAAAGTAAAGTAAAAAAAAGTAATGTCGTAGTGTCTCCAAAGGAGCATTTTACCACATGGCGGACTGTGAATTTGGAAAAGTTATAGTAAAGTATCAAAGCCTAACGAGAGACACTTGTTAGTTGTTCCCAAGAAAATAGAGTTCATGTGCAAACATCACGAATAAGTCACCATGCCATCAAGAAGGGTATATGTCAAGTCCTAAGAAGGTTATAGATAGAGAAGTTAATGTTTGTATTCACTTGTTATAAATGCAGATGGATCCCAAGTGTATTGCTAATCAAGGAGACAAACACATCAAGAGGAAGAAGCGGAACAAAGTGAAGATCAGAGCAGTCAAACTCTACTGAACCCTACTAATAAGATTATTCAATCTAAAATAGATTAGATTTGACCCCATAGAGGTATATAGATGGTATGATTGAATTCGAGAATGAATTCATCTTTAAGGAGGTTATTAAATAACACCCACCAATTTCAAGCAATTAAATATAAATAATAAAAGGATAAAACAAAAAAGATAAAGTAAGATAAGATAAGGATATGATTAAGAATAGAAAAAGGAGTCAAAATTATTGTCCTAATCTTTTGACATTTTTAGTCCTTCCCAAATTAATTCTTAACCTAATCACAAGTAAAATAAGAGAGATTAAGTTGAGTTGGACTTGAACTACACTCTTGAAAACCCGTATAAATTGAGGTTAAAAGAGGAGGACCTAATTATTTTTCTCTCCCAAGCCAAGTCATTAGACTCTCTCTCTCTCTCTCTCTCTCTCTCTCTCTCTCTCTCTCTCTCTTTGAGGACTAAAGGTAAAGGAAGACACATGAGGGAGGAATGAGGATCGAGGAACACAGATAAAAAAGAGACAATTAATGACAAGATCATATATCTAATTAGGAGGATCAACCTATGTATATGATAGGATAGGATAAAGGTTTTATTTGCAAGCAATGATGGTTATGGCTTCCGCATAAGAATATAATTATAGTATTTAATCATTAAAATGATAATTTGTCTTAATCGATGACGAGATGAAGATGAGATGCGGCACCATCAAAGATGGCCAGAAACTCAGACACGGGTCATGTCTTATTCCAACACAAATGACGTCCGTAGTAGCGGGAACTGCCATGTCGCTCCAACGCAAGTAGTGTTCTCACACCAGGTAGGAAATGGACCATGTCACATGCAGATGCGAGTCGTGCTCATCGGTGGCATCAAAGCCAAAGAACAGGAGTTAGATGACTCAGGTTGTGTTGTACTTGAAAAAGAGCAGTGTCATTGGGCAAATTGGAAGTGAATTGAAAGCAGGTTGGGTCACCTTGAACCCATACTGCGCAACACATAACACGGATCTTGTCCGTATCTAACGTGGGCCATGTCCAGACGAAAGGTAATGGTTGACAAATTGAATGCAGAAAACAGACAATGTCCTCAAAGATGCGAACTGTGTTTCCACCACCAGAAAAGAGGTAAGGATTCTTTTATTGTTTGAATGCTTGATTGAAATGAAAGCCCTAGATCTCCAATAATGTTAGGGACTTAAAAGAAGTATTATATGTGATCGAATTTGACACGAAGAGGATGATTTGGTTCCTATGAAATTGGACTATAGTCATAGGGTAATTAGGTTCTTTTAGGAACAACTATATATGGGTTTCTTCGGGAACAATTGTAAACAGGTTTCTACTAATTCGATTGAATTACTTTAGTGACAACTGCAAATGAGTTTATGCCGGTTCAATTGGGTCCGTCTAGGAATAATTGTTAATTGATTCTTTCGAAAATAATTGTCATTATTGTTTAATGCTTTCTTCAAGCCTAGCTAGTCTTATTGACACTAGGACAAAAGTCAATGACCTACATGATTGTTAAAAGCCCACTATTGATTGTTAATTGAACAACTTAGGACAATGAATAGTCAAAAGAGTAAAGAGTTCTAAGTAAAGTTTGAATTAAACAAAGAATAATGAATTTTGCTTTACAATAATGTAATTGAGGTTCTTGCAATTGAATTGTCACTGACATTGCTACAAAAGAAAATAAGATAAAGTAAAGAAAAATAGATTATTTATTTTAATATATTAATAATGTCTTTATATATGATTTTTTTCTATTGTATTTTTTTTACATATTGAATTTCATCGATCATGAGAGAATTGTCTCTCCTTCTTTTGATCATGCAGGCGATAAGATCATAAATAGGTGATGACATCGGCGATGTAGGTGTTCATGATATGTCATCTTGCACATGATAAGAGTAATGAGTCATAGTTATTTTTTTAGTTTATGTCTCTTCATTATTGAAACAATGTAATAAATTATTTTATTTTGACTAGACTTATCTATAGAGCTTATTTTAAAGTTATTGCTTTTGTATTATGTGTTCATTATGTTAATCAGTCTTTTCGTCAAATATAAAGTTAAAGAAGTAATGTCGTAGCGTCTTCATAGGAACATTATGTTACGTGGTGAGGTGTGAATTTGATAGCGTTACAACACACCCCCGAAAAGAAAAAAGATCTTCTTCTTTTCAAAAGAATCTATGGCGAGAGAAAAACAACTTTCATGCTAATCGATTGTCTTACAATTTAATTAATCAAACCTCGATTGTCTTAGGATTTAATTAATCAAATCCTTTTGTTATAAACAAATTGGTTATTAATGTCACAATATAACATAAAGTTTGATGCTACAAATGTGCACACATGTTCTTTTTCAATTTGTCATGATTTCACTTCTATATCATGTTTTTTTTCATTGTTCAAAACCTCCTTATGCTAAAAAAAAAAATTGGAATCGAGTTATGCTAGAAATGATCATATTAGATTGTTATTGTAATGCATATATAATTGGCATGCTATTATATTAAAGTTTGATGGATTAATTGATGTATTGGGAACAAAAGTCAAAATAAAGAATTCTAAAAAATAAAAAGTATTTCCTAGTTAAGTAGGGAGTCTCATGTTAACTCTTCCTCAATCGTTTCTAGCTGCCGAGTTCGTTGTCTACTGAGTTTGCCGCCGACTGCCATGAGGTTCCTCCTTCTCACTTCTTCACTCTTCTCTATCTCCTCCTCCTCGGTGTAGCATAACTTTTATTTTATTATGTTTAGTTAATGTAGCATTATTTTCTCATATTTAATTATGTTTAGTTAAAAAATTATTAATAAAAAATGATCACTTAGTAAAGTATCAATAATTTTTATTATCTAATAAAATTGGCATTTTAGAGTTTCATTACTTATAGAAAGTTACCAGATGATATACATGTGTAATATTCTTATTTTCATCCTTGCCATTTTTATGCTTATGAATGTGATATTTTTATGAAAAGAAAGAAATGTAAACATGTGAACTCAATCTTGAAATCATTTGTATGGTTGGCCATAACATATACTAAGGTTCATCAACGGGATCAAAGTCACTCTTATGACCTGAGCCCGCAGCCACACTCAAGGAGGAGACCATGAAGGTCCTCCCCCTGACCTATTGCGATTCATTGGGCTAACATTTAATTTTTATTTTAAACTGGTTATTAATGAACTAGATTATGTTCAGTTATTCTATTGCAGATGCTTATTTTTCAAAGAAAACACACATTTTACAATAGTAATTTTTAAAATAGAATAAACCAAATATATGTTTTTAAATAAGAGTTAGGGTTCTCGGTGATCCTATTGTCATTTCAGAAAAAAAAACAAATCTATTGCCACTCTATTAGTTAAGAATCAATACCTTAATGAAGTTGCAATAATATTTTTTTTTGTCTGAATCCTAAATAAATTTAATAATATTTTAATCACTTAATTTCAGCACGACATGCCGCAAGCAATTGCTCGACCCAATGGGCCGTGCGCGGGGCCCATCAAAATCAAGTGCGCGCACTAAATTTAGTCGTTTCCCAAAGACGATCTCCCATTTTGTCGTTTCCCTTCGTCCAGTTTTCCTCCGTCTTGTCGTCTTCGCAACGCGGCCTACGTTCTCGATCTTCTCTCACAACTCCGACCCATTTCTTCCTCTCTCTCTCTCTCTCTCTGAACCCTAACTCCCAGCCATGGTCCGATGGGCCTGAGATCGGCCGCCGGAGACCTCAGAATCGTCCGATCAATGCTTCTCCGGCGGTCATACGATTCCTCCGTCCTGAAGCTGACCCTTCCCCGGCGAGCCATGGCGGCAGAGAAATGGCTCTTTCCCATCATATCCATTTCCTTCGTCTCAATCCTCCTCTTTCTCACCGCCATCACGGGCTTCACCGCCTCCTCCGCCTTCGAAGCCCGCCAACCCGCCCCCACCGTCGTCCGCCGCGGCAGCGCGCACCTCCCTTCCTTCGCCTACTACATCTACGGTGGCCGCGGCGATGGAAGGCGCGTCCTCCGCCTACTGCTCGCCGTATACCATCCCAGGAACCGATACCTGCTCCACCTCTCCGCAGACGCCCCCGACGCCGAGCGGGCGGACCTGGCCGCTAGAGTCCGCCTCGCGATCCCGGCCGCCCGGGCGTTTGATAACGTCAATGTGGTTGGGAGAGCCTCTGCGATGACGCCCTTGGGCGCCTCCGGGCTCTCGGCCGCGTTGCACGCAGCGGCTGCGCTCCTTAGGCTTGATAGAGAGTGGGATTGGTTCCTTACGCTGAATGCCGCCGACTACCCACTGGTCACTCAAGATGGTACGTGATTATCACCCAAATTTGGCTTCATTATCTTATTTCCTTCCTTTTAAAGAGCTCATATCTGCAGATCCATTTTTTCACGTGATGCAAATGTGCTAAATCTTTGGAAGAAATGGTTGGAATTATAACTGGGTATCTGATCATAGAACTTCCAGTTCAGTAGTTTAAAGGAGTGAATACTGTGATTTTGATCTTTATCATTTAGAATCTCTATTCAGCTCTCCTGCTTTAATTGTGGTGTCGATATAACTCATAGATCTATGCCTTCTACTATAAATTTTGGCTGCTTGGATTTCCACTAGGCATAAACAGTAGGTCTAAGATTCTTATTTTCTTGTCTTGAGGGTCATGGTCTTGTATATTACATGGGACATTCTTATGAGGATGGACTCAAGCTATGTCGTGGTCTGCAGAACTAGCATACTGCTCTCTTAACAATCTAAAGATAGTTTAATTTACTTTGTACTTTTTGTATCTACTAACAGTCTTAGATGTGTGTTTTCTTTGCTCCATTAAAACTTCCCTAGCCATCTGTCTTCTATATGCCAAGTCGTCTATGCATTTTCATGTTGATTTCCACCCTTTCCCTGAGTTTGCTGTCAATGAAAGTTTCATTTTGATGTCCTCCCTGTCCCTAATTGGCTATCTTGAATATTCTTGTTTCTTTCTAATTTGTAATGATGCTTCCTCAGCAGAGAATTTTAGTAAAGTAAGTTGACTCTTTTTATGATCTGAGTGCCACACATTTGCATTTATAAGGGTGTTTTGTTTGGTATTTTCCTCTAAATAAGGTTTTGCGAAGTTTTGTTCATAGATTGGCAGAACTAAGATAGCAGCTGTTTAGCAGAAAAATTCAAAGAGTTTGCATTTTTTTATGATATTTGCATTTTTTCGTTGAAGACGTACAAGATGGTTCGAATCTGGTTTGTGGCACCTAGCATAAGGTTTATAGTGGTTGACCAAATTACTTTTTGGATTTTAATCCTGGGCATTATAAATAAATAAAAGGTCAAATGTCTGATGCATGGAAACTGATAGTGGATGGGACTTAATTTGTACACATTTTTTATGAAGCAGACCAGAGTTCAAATACAGATGATATGCTGTATTAGATCTGCTGAATTCCATGAGCTGCCATTAGAGGCACATTTTCTGACATCTTGTATTGCATTTAGTGTCTCTCAGTCAAGCCATTCCATGTTTTGGTAAGGTGAGTACTCTTGTAGACTCTGTACAGAAATCCGATCATGTAGTGACTTTATGTTAATTTTAGTTTATGATGGAAAAGTTGCTATCTTTCTTGACAAATCTTTGAGGTGCAGTTTATAAAAAGTTATATAGCTGGTATTATGCATTCACCATTTCACCTGATTTTGCTCTTGAGATACTTGTACATGACAATGTATCCTCAACTCTCAATTGCATCTTATGTAGACAACCGAGTACCTAATTACCTGTGTATAAACTTCTTACCCTTTGTTGCAGATATGATTCATGTTTTCTCCAACTTGCCAAGGGACCTTAATTTTGTTGATCACACTAGTGATCTTGGATGGAAAGAGTATGATATCATGTCCTTTCTTTTCTGTATTCATATAAACGACAGACATCCACTGCCTTTTCTGAACGTTTAAATACTTCTTGCAGAGATCAGAGGGTTCAACCTATTATAGTTGATGCAGGTATCTATTTGGCAAAAAGAAACCAGTTTTTCGAAGCTTCGGAGCCACGGACCACACCTGAGTCGTTCAAGTTCTTCACAGGTCAGTTGCATTCCTTACATATGTACATACTGATAAGAAAACATATGAACATTCTTAAAACAAATTATAGTTGTATCTTATATCTATTTAATGACTACTTTTTATACCTCAGGTTCCCCATGGGTCATTCTGAGTCGATCCTTCATGGAATTCTGTGTTCTTGGTTGGGACAATCTGCCTCGAACTCTGCTTTTGTACTTCACAAATGTAATGTTATCTCAGGAAGGTTATTTTCATTCGGTCATTTGCAACTCCCCTGATTTTCAAAACATAACAGTGAACAGTGACCTAAGATATATGAATTGGGATGATCCTCCAAAGATGGAACCCCAATTCCTTAATCTCACGTTATATGATAAGATGATAGAGAGTGGAATGCCATTTGCTAGGCAGTTCCGACAGAATGACAGGGTGCTGGACAAAATCGATGACAAAATACTGAGACGGTGGTACCATAGGGCTGTTCCTGGGGCGTGGTGTTCAGGCAGGAAGAGGTGGTTTATGGATCCATGTTCCCAATGGGGCAATGCCAATATTGTCAGGCCCGGCTTTCGGGCAGCGAAGTTTCAGCAGGTGATGAAAAGATTGTTAAAGGAGTGGAAGAGAAAATCTAGTTCATGCACATGACTTGGTGCTAGGTAGTTTCTCGTCAAGCAAAGTTGTGGACATTGCGATACATTCCTTTGTAGCCTGATTACCAATGCTCCCGGTATTAGAAGCAGATTCAGTTGATGGGGCATCTGTGATTGCTTTGACTGAACATGGAGGTGACAAAGGGGGGGCCATTTATTGTTTGTGAGGCTGGTACCTGTACATTAATATTGCTGGTATGTCGCTCAAAGGATGGCTTGAAGCTGATATTTTTGCAGCTAAAGAAGAGGCTTCTTTTTTGTAGCAAGCCCGCCTTCATAGTCAGCATGTTGGTAAAGTTCCTTATTTTTTTCTTTACTCAAATCCCAGTTTCTGAGTCAATCATTCTACTGGGTCGTTGAAGAATTAGAAGATTGAGTTTAGCCGTGAGTTGTTCGCGTTGCATGGTACTGATTACCATCGGAAAATAGTATTGTTTTATTTAAATATGTAGCTTTGGTTTATATTACATAAAATTAGGGCATTTTTTCCTCTGGTGTCATTTAGCATTTTAGTTTCAGGTTATAATTCCTCTACTGGGAACGTTGTACCTTGGCTTAACTATTGGTACTCTTCTTTATCCATCAAATGTATTGTTGCGGTGTTTCATTTCATATTGTCGTTTATTATGCAATTGCTGATAAGCTGCAGAGCTGGATATCCAGAAATCGTATATATGTGCACCGCGGAATCAGAATAACAGCCGAGTCGTGCTGCGGTTTCTTGCGAACGACTTGCCAGGATATGCCTTTTTCGTTCTCCTGCATACTTTGTCAAAACAACGTGATTTAATGATTATTTTTTTAAGTTTATTTAGATGCTCTGCATCTTGTTAACACACTGGTTATAGAAGTTGGGATCCCCATTTGTTTGCTTAAGGGTGATGATTTAATTTATTGAAAAAAATATTGAATTTATAAGGGAGGGGAAGTGTAAATTTCCTTTTCGATCTTAACCTCAATTAAACATATATTTCCCCGTTCTCTTTTATTTCTTTTTCTCCCTCTTGACTAGTCTCAAACAAATAGAGCCTTAATCTTTAAGAATTCTTGAGAATTTATTTTATCATACTCTTGTATTTGGCAAAAGAATTGTTAGGAAATATTTAATTCAGTTTGATTGAATTTCAAGAAGAGAAAATGATTAAGTAATTTAGGAATATTTTTTTTTGTCATTTTGGAATCATGTTACGGGAAAAAAGTAACCAATAAATTTTATAAATAGTCAAATATGCAAAGATCGTTTTCTTATCATTTTTTCTGAAAAATATATATTTATTTTCTTCAGTAGTTTAGTAGTACATAACTACATATAAGTATTACTGGCCGACTAATTACATGATAAGAAAAACTGAAATTGAACCTTTTTACTGATATATAATATATGAAAACATGTGCATATTATAAGAAGGGAATCGTTTTTTCCCATTTATAGCATTATTTATCTATTTTTTTTACTATGGTGGCTTTTTCACTGTTCTTTATAGGAACTTAAAGAAAGAAAAAAAATTATAAATTGATGTCACTTAGCTGAAATCGACCTTAAAATATTGATCTGTCAAATAAAAGGAAAAAAAAAAGTGGAAACAACTTTTTACCAAACAAAAAGAAAAGGCAATTCATTTTTCCATTTGCCTCCTGTACAAATAAAGAAAAAGTTAAATTCATTTTTTTTACGATGATTAATTATATTGATATTTTGAATTTATTTTTATTCATGAAAGATAGAATTAAATATAAGCGAAGTGGAGCTGTCGATCTCCAAATAAGCGGTTTAGATATGTTTAGTTTACTTCCGACCATGTGATGACGCGCACGGTAATAAATTCTCCCTCCAATTCCAAATTCCAATTTCCCACAGCTCATAATTCCATTCCATTCTTCGGTCTTCTCTCCATTGCTGCTTTCTTACATCTTTTCACCGCAGAGGAGGGAGGCAAATTTGCAAACTAAGGTTTTCGACAGCTTCCAGGTTTGTATTTCTTCATCCGATCGATAAGTTCCACCCGCTCTTCGCTATGTTTGTTAAGATTCATCTGCGCACCGCTCCACTTCATTTTCTTCTTTTGGAATTTGATCTAATACTTTGCTCTGAATCGATTCAACTATATGGGTCTCATGGCATGTTCCTGTGTTGCGACGTTGGTACTTCTATGCCCATGTATGATGGTGAAACCTTTGTTTGGTTTATTAGGTTCTTTTTGTGGATTAATTATTTTATTCGTTTCTTGTGGAAACTTCTTGGAAGATGATGCGTTTTGTGCCATTATTCGATTTTCGTTGGCATTGCTTGAGTTGAATCAGAAGCGAAAGATATAGAAACTTTCGAATCAAAGAAGAAAAAGGAAATTAAGATTGGACGGAAAGAAATTTGTTTTCTTCAGGATGATCCCAAATGACTCATTTGTCTTTCTAAGTTGATTCATCCGTATCTTATCGATGTGCTTGTGGTTGTGATTGCGTTCTTTGTAGCAAGAAAATTGAAATCAAGGAAGGGGCATAACGGGGGGTTTAGAGAACTAACATCCACATAATTAGTTGTGTAAATGGCATAATGGATGTATAAGATTGTTGCCATGAAATGTTTCTTTTGCATTACATTGTCCAAGATCAAGAGAGTTTGGACCTTGAACCCCTTTTTTGTTGTTAATGAATGAACAGTCTGACAACAACAGTTTCATTTTCTGGAACGTACAACACTCTCAAGTTTGGCGAAAATACTTTACTTTGATTTGATTTTCTTGATTGATTGAGATATCAAGTTTTACTTTCTATGCATGTCTATGCCAATTAAAATTCCTATTCGAACAAAGCTCTAAATCTTACGAAGCTTATCAAGATTCTACTAACAATACATGGCAGTTTTCTTCAAAGAAAAAAAATAGAAAAAAAAGATAAAATGCAGGAAGGAGGTCCTCCCAAAAAATGAATAGAATATGACCTAGTGCTACTTTCAAGGACCAGATTTCTGTACCAAATAGCAATGTTTGTTTTCATTTTAACAATCTTTCCAAGGTCCTTAATCAGTGACATATTCTAATCCTTTCCTAGAATGAGTGATCAGCCTTAGCTCATTCATTAATTCTTCAGGTAACTTCTATTTTCATATCATATGTTATATTCACTCTTTAAACATTCCTCCAGATAAGAAAATGGTGCAAAGGAAGTCTACATTGAATCCTTATGCCACTCCTTACGTGCCTCTTTCAGAGCTTTCACCTGGGGCCCACTCTAGGACAATTACTGCTAGAGAGAAAGAGTTGAAAACTTTGAATGACACATATTATCAACTCCCAGAGTCTCTTTCTTTCGACTATGGCATTAGAGCTTCGAGAAGCTTCACGTGTCTCATTAATTCTCCTCCTTAAGAATAAGTCAGCCTTTTCATGATGGTCATACTTTTCAGGATGGGGAAGTCGATAGCCATGCTATGGTGGCTGATGCTAATGCGAAGCTCGAGTATCTATCGGCCATGTATCCTGATATTTTTTTTGATTCACTTGCTGAATTGCTCAGTGTTAACTGTGGTAATTTGACTATGACAGTTGATGTATTGCAACAGCTTGAGGTACTTAACATGTTCTACAAGCCACAGTTCATTTATTTATTGATTCTGACAAGCTTGCCGTATCAAATTGTGTTATAAGTATACATCTACACAGATTCATGCCTATAACTATTGAAATTTTGCTTGTTTCCATCAAGATGCACATTTTGCTTAGCATTTAAAAGAAAATCAAAATTTAGCTATTTATTGATTATGACAAGCATCTGTCTCTACTTGTTGGCAGCATGTTGATGAAAAATCCGAAGCCCTGTTCAAGGCTCCTGAGTCCAAACTTTGATAATGGTTTCGAAAACATGAAGATCAAGGCTTTCTTGAAAGTTTCACCATAATTGAGGGCCTTCAATAAGTGGCTTCATTGAGAATTTGACGGCAATAGTTCATTCCAGAAGCTCTGCCAGATCTAGTTTGGGCAGGTGTTCATATTTGCACAAAGAATTGGTGTAAATAATTCTCTTTCATTTGGCGAGATGATCAATGAAAATTCTGCGTTTGTAAAGATGGGTAGTATTCATTGCTCAACTACCTCCTTAGGTTGGTTTAGCTGCTCTTTTGCATAGTCACATTGTTAGATTTCCATATTGAAGATTTGATTAGTTCCATGTTGGGATGTTGAAAACTGGTGATTGCATTTCATTTTCGAGTTTCTTGAAAGCAGACAATTTATCATCCACATTTGAAAAAAATGATTCTATTTTAGGGATGACAAAAAATGATACCGTTGATAAGTTATAATTCTATTATTTGATTAAGGCCTAATGTTGCCACACTTTGAAACTCTAGATTAGGGGACAAAGTCTATGAAAAAATGAACCAACAAGAAGTTCTCCCCCACACATTTTGTGCATGGAAGATCGTCTTCACAGGAGAACATAATTCTCTTAACAGCAGCCTTTATAAAATGCCTTCAAAACAAAACTTTGATGACACTCTTGACGTAAGTCTTTATTCTTACAATCTGAGCCATATAACAAGCATGAACTATTTGCTAAAGGAATCTCATATGATTGAATGAGCTAGTTAAAGCTCCATAAATATGTAGAAGTCTAAAGGAGTTTGCAGCAAGATTACAAAACACATGAGGGATAATTGTTTCTTCATCCATCCCTCTTAGAACTAAACAAAGTATGCTCAGGTTTTGGCCATGGTTGGCATTGTAAATGGTGCCACACCATTTCCATACTTTATACAAGTGTTGGATTAATTTGGATTGTCACCTTAGTTATACACCAGCAGAAGATCAGTGTGCTTAATGCTATTGTTATCATAATCATATTTACAAAAAAGCCAAACCAAATAAGAAATTCTTGTAATCCTTTTTTACCTCCAAGTATAAAGAATTGTGTTGCTCCTATCCATGTGCATGTGTCACGAGGTTTCTTTTCATGTATGAGGCAACATGCCACAACATGCCTATCGGCTAGGTAAGTTTTTTTGTGTTTCTAATCATTTTGGTGGAGCTTGCTTAATGGAAGCTTCTAAGGACATTTTAGTTTTTCTTGTGTGCGAGGTGTAAATCCCGCTCTTTGAGGCACATAATAATGTCTAATGATGTGTTAGACGAAAATTTGAACCTTACACACATTTTTTGGCTAAACACTAGATTTTGCATTGAATGCAAGTAGTACGAGGAATTGTAGGTACTCCCCCATACTATACCACCGGAGGGTGCATCCCAACTTTACTATATTTACAATAATGCTATTATAAAATTTACAAAAGAAACTAAGAAAATAATTGTAAAAGTGATTTGAAAGGAAAATACATTGAAAGTAAGATTACTTATGCATGCCTTGGGGCAGTCCGAGACATTTTTCCCACTCAAATTGGTGACGTCTTCGACGTTGCAACTTCAAAGCGGAACATATCCTGCATCAAGAAGCTCAATTAGTTGCTTACAAAGTTTTGTGAGTTTCAAATGAGCGAGCCGCTAAGGAACTCTAGAAGGTGACTTCAATCTTGGGACCAAGTCGATGTACACTTCACACTTTGAAGGCTCTAAGAGCGTGTCGTCTAGAAGTCCTCAAGGGTTTTTTGAAGTTCAAGCGAAGTTAAGGAGGAAGGCTCTGGGTCATCCATAGTAACGGTCACTAGGAAGGTGTGCTCTTGCTTGCAAGACCCCTTCGCCACTTGCATGGAAGAAATGGTATTATGCTTGGAGTTCTTGATCGATCTTGTAGGGGCATTGTAGGGACCCTTAGGATCAAAGATGATCAGAAAGTTGGACGACAAATGTAGTGGTGAGTCAAAGGAAGGAGATGTTCACTGCCATCATAGTTGTCCACGAGCGGCACCGTGATGTCGAAGGTCCTCGACCACTTGTTGATGTGATCTTAACTCTAGGAGAGATATTTAAGGTTGAGATGGACTTGAGTTCACCGTCTTAAAGATGGCGACAGTCTTCTTGAGTGATAAATTTAGTTCTTGGCAGTCACATCAGACGCGAACAACTTGATGATCCTATGTAGATAAGGGCATTGCATACTTCAACATTCAACTTGATGTTTGTGTACAATTAGCAGTTGATGGAGTGCTCCCCGAGACGTCCATAGCATTTATGACGTGCATCGAGCTCATGTATACTTCCTCTTCTCCTTCTCGTCAGGGTAGTACATGGAGTTCATTGTCGCCTTCTACAGATAATCACTTATCCAATAAGAACATCTTAAAATGTAATAAACTTTGGTGGATTCCCTTCTCACTTGAACTTGTCAAACTTTTCGTCGTAACATCCCTTGCCTTGTCACCGCTCGAAGGATTTGGCTTCCTTTTGCTTGGTGGCTTTGCCTTTTCTCTCCCATCATTACTTTGATAGAGAGTTTTTTTTAGGGAGGGGGTGGTGGGGTTGAGCTTGTCTTTGAGTTCCATGAGCGACTCGGCAATAACAACCAACAAGTAGAGGTTGGGGCACACTTGATGCTGCAATTCCACCTGAATCTAAGGCTTCACACCCTTGATGAAGATAACAATTAGTGTCTCTTCATCCACTCTAGGATTCTAAAAATCGAGCGCTCCATGAGCTCTTTCACATGCTCCCTCAATGTTCCATTCTACTTAATGTTGAATAAGAAAATATTTACCTCCAATCCTAACTTGACAAGATAGAAGAAAACCTAGATCCGTGGTTGGAACTCCATTCATGTCTCAATGGGTTCCATCATTTTGAGGTTGTTATCGTTGCTTGGGCAATACCTTCATAAGTTGGTCGCATCTTGAGGGTAGAAATACACAATCTTCATCATCCTCTCTTCCAATGTCAAGTCCGAGGCCTCCAAGTACCTTCAGACACTCCATAAGAAGTCGTTACTTTCCATTGATGACATCTAGCCTTTATAAGACTTTGGGTTAGGAACTTCAATCGTAAACTCGCGAGAGGCACCTTCTTTGCTACAACGGTCATCATCTATCACCGCTTCAACTCCTTGTCTGAAGTATTGAGGTCTTCATATATGATGTTTCCATTCGACAAGAACCCTACTAGCCATATACTCTTTAAGGTCCATCACTGCCGCTTCCATTGATCGAGTCGTGCAAATACAATCTAAATACACTAGCAAGTGCATTAGTCATTGAAGTAATAAAGTGAAGAATAAGATTGGTAATCCCTCTATTATTAATGCAACCTAACATATCTACAAAGTTGATAAAAAAAAGTTAAGTTATGACATAGTTTGATTGTGATTGAAATATGAATAACAAATAAGATTAAGCCAAAAATAATAAGATAAGATAAGATCAATCAATTTGGGGATTAGAACAATTTTTCACCACTATGTCTGATTGAATCGAATTATAAGTATAAAATTGACATTGATAAGGAGTGCTCAATCTGTATGTAACAACAAATTTAGACGAATAGGTTGGAGAATATCTTATTGCAAAAGTGAGTACCATTGTCACTTATGATTGTCCTAAGAGTGTCAAACTTAGTGAATATATTCTTCCCAAAAACTTGACTACAAGTCATGCATCATTTGTGGGAGAAGGGATGATCTCTATCCACCTATAATCCATAAAGAATATAAGGAATATATGGAGTAGATTTTGCTCCATACATATGAAACATCATTCGATCTTCGCTCGGTGCCTGAGATTAAGGTGCATTTTAAATACGGTTAAACCATCTTCTAATAGATTAGTTTAGGTGCCTCAATCTTAGCCATAAATCAGATTGGATGATGCTCCATATTTATGGAGCAAAACCTGTTCCACACACTCCTTACCCTTATTCACAGAAGTAGAGATATACTCATTATTAAAAGATTTGAGGAAAGGTGCCATGAAATATTTCCCCTAAACATAAAAAAATATCACAAAAAATATATATTTACAGGTAATTCATCTTTATGATAAATGCTATCTGACCTCTAGCATCAATCACATGCCTTACAATAATTTTGAGCATCTTTAGATAGAGTAGGTTGTCCTATTCGACCATTCCATGACAATGTTTCATTTGTTTTCTTGTTCTTGTTTGGGGACACATCTTCTAGTAACTTGGTCTGTACAAATTTTGAACAAATAGAGATATTTACAAATGTAGTGCTCAACATCCGAGAAATTTTTTGTTCTTTGATGAAAAATTCAACCCTTAAGTATCTATCCTTGAACAAGATAGTTAGCAAAATATGCAAACCAAGGATTAATTATAGTATTTTACTTTATTGATTACCTCCAAAGAGAATCTTTTCTTCAAGAAATTCTTCAGGAATGTTAATGTCTTCTTTTGGGGTTGGTTTGAATATGGAAAGATGATCAACAATCAAGTTTTCAATGTTCTTCTTGTCTTTGATCTCTACATTAAATTCTTACGTCAAGGGATCCATCTAATAAATCTTGACTTTACATTTTCTTAGCCATCAAATGTCGAATGGTTACATGATATGTATATATAATTTATTTGTTGCCATATTAAATAAGAGCGAAACTTATCAAATGCATACATGATATCAAAAATACCTTATTTGTTGTGTCGTAATTCCATTGGGCTGACGTGAGTGTTTGTCTTGCATATTAAATGACATGAAATGTTTTATTGTGTCATTGTCCTAGTATAACTCCACTTGCTCCATCATCGTCATCACATATAAGTTTGAATCGTCAACTCCAATTTGGTGCTACGATGATGGGGGCAGATACTAACTTCTCTTTCGACACTAACTTCTCTTTCGACATGTTAATTGGATTAAGATAATGATTCAAATTGGAAGTCCTTGATGAATCGAAAGGCAACTAACTTCTTTTTCAACATGTTAAATTCATCAAGACAGTTTAACAAGACATCAACAAGCTTATAGATACTTTGCTATCTTGGAGAAATCCTTGATGAATCAACGATATAACCCAATGTGTCCCAAGAACTTCATATACCCTTTATAGTTGTTTTAGGGAGATCGATTATCACATCAATATTTGGTTTGTCCACTTCAATTCCTTTTTTAGAGATTTTGTAGCCTAAGACTATCCCCCTCTTGGCCATAAAATGACACTTCTCCTGTTTGAGTACCAATTGATCTCTTCACACCTCTACAAGACCAAAGATAAGTTATCCAGACAAACATAAAAAAAAACTATTAAAGAGCATGAAGCAATTCATGAAGATATCAAGAAGCCTCTCATTTATAAGCAAAGATCGACAACATGCATCATTAGAAGGTTGCAAGGGCATTGCATAATCCAAGAGGCATTCTCCAATAGCAAATGTCAAGATATGTGAATCTCGTCTTTTCTTAATTTTAAGGGTCTATTGCAATTGCAACTTGAGTACTCATCCAAGAAGTAGTACAAGCTATGATTTGAAACATGTTCTATCATCTAGCCAATGAATGGAAGTGCAAAATGATTCTTACGTGTTGCATTATTTATTTTCCTATAGTTTATGCAAATACTCCATCAAGTAATAGTTTGAGTTGGGGCAAGCTTAGTATTCTAGAAGCTCATCACTGTAATCTCACCTTTCTTTAGAACTACTTGAACTAGGTTAATCCATGCATTGTTGGATATTGAATGAATGATTCTTGCATCAAGTAGCTTGATTACCTCTTTCTTGATAACTTCCTTCAAAGTTAAATTGAGCATCCTTTGACATTATGCATCAGGTTTGTAGTTTTTTTTCCATTAACTAGGTTTATAGTTTTCTTTCATTAGAATTTGTGGATGCATATGAATAGTGAAATTCTCTTGATATAAAAAATTATCTATATAATTGCTTTTCTATTCTTCCTCAATGAGCAAAGTAGCTTCTCCTCCATCTCTTCTGATAATAAAATTGAAATTATGATAGAATATTAGTCATTATATAATAAAGCACACTTCAAGCGATAGGAGAGTCCTTGAGTTCAAATTTTGATTTAGTACAATTTCATCTTCCCCCTCCTCATCATGCAAAATGATTGTCTTCTCTTTTTTCTCAATTCATTACTAATCATCTCCTTCTCATGACCTATGTTGGGATTATCAATAAAATTTGACACAATGTCATCAACAACATCATCATGGACATCTTCATTTACATCAATGATATATCAAGGAGAGAGGTTAACATAACACTTTAAAAAAAAATCAACAATGTTGAAGCATAAATTTTTGGTCAACTTTCTTTGTTTCACATCAATTAATGTGTTGAATGATCTTCATAAGATGATGATGATTTTTTAATTAGATCTCATATCCATGATAATAAGATTTGCTGAGAAGATAAAGTTGTCCACTTTTATAAAAACTTCTTTAAGTAGACCTCTTGATATTTTGTCAAATTGGTTTATCAGCTACATCATCACTCTCATCTCTTTGAGTTCACCATATCAAAGCTTCTTAAATCTAGAGTAGTGCATGAGCTTAATTAGTACTAATGCCAAGATCACATAATACACTAGTAGGTGTCAAACAAATGGTAAGGTTGTTGATACCTTATTTTAAACCCATAAGTAGTTGGGTTGGTTGTGAAGTTCAAAATCATAGTTTCTATATTAGTTGTTTCTGTACAAGTTCTTGGCAACATAGTTTGTATGTTTTAATTGTGAGGGAGTGAAATTTAAACATGTTGGGCACTCATAATTAAGTTGTCCCTCACCAAATAAGTCACAATTGATTTGAATTGCCTTTAGTGGGGCATTGTTATTTCGTGCTATTAGTGTTTCAATATTCTTGTTGAGTGCTTTTCTGAGTTGAAATATGAGTGAAATTATCCACTTGATAGAATACGAGTGAAATTGTTCACTTGATAGACTATTGCTTTGTTGGATAATGGGTTGCATTTTTCCATTCTACCAATTGTTGAGTATTAACTTTTTAATGAATTTGTAAATATCTTCAAGTGACCTATCTAGAAAATATGTCAATTTTGTCATTGACTTCAGGAGTACACCATAGTAAAAATATTAAATGTGCTCATGCAATGATATATTGTTGTGAGAAATTATGGAAGCTAGATGATATGTCAATTTTGTCATTGAGTTCAAGAGCTACACCATTGTAAAAATATTAAATGTGCTTGTGCAATGATATATTGTTGTGAGAAATTATGAAAACCAATTCTTTGAATCCTTTCTATATTTCATGCATTGTTTCAATGTCTCTTTGAAGAACAAAATTTGACATCTGACATTAGTCTAATTGCTTTTTGGGGATGATAATATTGTTGAAAAATTTCTACTTCAACTCCTCCTAAGTATTAATAGTGACTTCATAAAGTATGGTGAGACATGTAAAAACTTTTGTCCTTAGAGAGAAAAGAAACAAATTCAATCTCATGACATTATACATGAAGTCATTAAACTTAAAGTTGGAACAAAGCTGAAATGATCTTCATCTTCACAAAATTGATCATGCTACATCATTTGAAGTGTGTCATGTTGAAATTGATTTGTAGTGACCACCTATAGTGTGATACTCCAAGGATTGTCATCAAGACCAAGAGTAAAATCACTCATATTCCTATATGATGGCAGTTAATTTGCATCTGATCATGATTTGGAGTAGGCACCATGTTAGTCTTCTTTGAATTCTTCTTCAACTTACAAGCATCTCGTTCGATCTAAAGGCTGAACTCTAATCGAGCCTTAACTTATAGTGTTATGAATCTTAGATACTGAGACTTCTCCTTTAATCCATGAATCACAATGATGATTGTAAATTGATATTTCTTGATTATTACAACCAAAAAGCAATAAACAACAAAATAGAAAGAAATATTCTCAAATCAACAAAAAGAATTAAACAAGTCAACAAAAGTTTCCAACAACAATGTAAAACCTTGATGCAATTCAAATAAACTAGCAATTGCACTAGTCATTCAAGTAATAAAGTAAAAAAAGTAAGATTATCGATCCCTTGAGGACTAATGCAACATAATATATCTAATCCCAAGTTTGACAATTGAAAATTGAATATAAAAAATTAACATATACAATTGAGAAAAAAGAATATGAGATATGATATGATAAGATAAATCAATTTGGAATTATGACACTTTGTTTCATCATTATGTCTAATTGAATCATAAGCATAGATCAAATCTAATGATGGACTGACAATTGCTTAAGCAATGATTCCTAAACAAGTGCAATCATCTACCTTAATTTTAAATTAATTGGGGCATTCAACCGAATCCAATCTAAACTTAAGATGTGTTAAAATATAATTCCTAAACTATTGACCACTTAAACAAGTCAAATTAACATGCTTCACAACATAAGACTTATACGACTAATCTAAGTTAATAAATGAATAGTTTGACTTAAATTCATGATCAATTGTCTCATTTATTTAGAAAAATAAAAATTGATCACATTAAACAATCAATAATCACCACAAAAAAAGCATTAATGTTAACAATTATGTTTACAAAGGAATTATTCATTAAGAAAGATTCAATTTAACATAAGGTTCAACAAAATTCCCTAAGACAAGATTACTTCATAAGATCAAAAATTAACAATGCAAAAGAGGAAAAATTCAATTCATCCAAACAGAAGTAATAAAATCTAACTCTTCAACAATTTATTTCCAGTACGACCTTCTACCTAATGCAACACATTTCAAGAGCACTTCTTAAGTCTTGACCTTAATCCTAAGCAAATTTTAGAACTTTTTTCAGCATCAACATCTAACATAAAACTTTCAATAATGATCCAAGGGCCCTATTACTAGTTTTGAGGATTACTCTAATTTTTCATAATTTAATTCCATCTCAAGTTCTTCTTTTAGAAAAAAAATTAATTAGGAATCACCTTATCTTGGGTCAAAATTCAGATTTTGATAAAATCTGTTGAGAAATCGGTTTGGACTCACCCTTTTTGAAATTAGATTTCACCGCCCGTGATAGAGATTTTGCGTCATGACCGAGACTTGATCATTAATATCCCATATCATCACTTCTCAAAGAAAAAATATCCTATATCATCATGACCCGTGAAAGAGATTTCATGACCGTGACCGATATTTTATCATTTTTCATGATCGTGACTATATTCTCATATATCTCCTACATGTCACTCATGATCATGATTCAACATTCATAATCCACAACTTGAGCATTTTATAGTCATGATGTGAGTTTCACAGCCCATGAACTTTACATATTCAATTGGTCTTCTTCTCACTCATGATCATCTTCAGTAGTACACTCGTGACAATCATTTTTCATGATAGTATTGGTCGATTTGATTAGTCGTAACAATTCTTTAGATTTTTCTTTGTTTGCACTCATAGTCGTTTATGATCGTGATCCAATAATTTCCAATTAGTTTCTTATAAATTTGCACTCCAATTGCTTTACATTTTCTTCTTTTACCTTCCTACTCTCATCTATAAAATATATAAGAAAACTTAGGTATGTACTTAATTAAAAAGTCATAAAAAACAAATAATTCGATGCATGTCATGATCAAATTAGTTCAAAAGAAGCGAACACCAAATTTGTTTCTCTCCATACCATAAGCCAAAAAAAGTGGTATATAATGTACTCAAAATGAATATGACATGGAGATTGGCAAAAAAATGGCACCTTTCTTCTGTTGGCAATATGCTTAAAGGACAACCTATGGTAGAGCTAGCAAGCCATTGTTGAGATTGGTATAATACTTCGGCTATATATACGAGGGAACCTTACAACCGGTGAAATTCAACTTCTTTCAATATCAGTCATAAATTTCACCAGAGGAAAGCTATTGCTCATTGATCTGAATAGGGGTGAGTATGGATCAGGGTCAACCCGAAGAACCTGTTCAAACCGACCCAACCCAAACATATTGGGTTGGGTAAATTGGGTTATCGGGTCATTTTGGGCCAAACCAAAAAATACCCGATTATTTATTGGGTCGGGTACGGGTTTAAAACTTTCAAACCCGATGACCCGGTACCCGACCCGATTAACCCGATTAAAGTTAAAGTTTAATTTAATAATATGATCTAATAGTGTTAAAAATTTTATCTTATTAATTTATAGCCATTGGATTATATATTAGTATATTATTTACTATGTGATGGTTGTTGGTGTACCCTAAATATTATAGAGAATCAGCCGCCAACTATTTTTTTTCCTTGGTGTTGTCACCGACGCCTGCTGCTCTGCTCTTGCCTCCTTGCTGTTGTTGCCAACGTCAGATCCGCCTCCTAACTCTTCATCGGCTGGTATAGTTTCTCTTTCATAATCTATATGACAATATGATTACTTGGATGAATGATGTGATCTTACCATGGACGTGCAATGCATGACTTTTATGGAGTAAAATAAAACCAACACAGAGAAAGAGGAGAGAAAAGTCACAAAAGAGAGAAGAGAGAGATCCTACTTAAGTGGGAGAGAGAGAAGTCATAAAAGAGAAATATATGTGGAAAAGTTGTACGTGTGCAGAGCTAACAAACTACAAAGAAGAGAGAAGTGAGAGAGAGAATGGGAAGAGTCATCAAAGAGAGAGATATATGGAAAAACTCTGTAGACGTGTGAATAGCTTTTATGGGGTAAAACAAACTATAGAAGAGAGAAAGGAGAGACACGTAAGTGGGGATGTGGGAACTAGGAACATGGAAAAGTCATCAATAAAAAAGTTATGAAATTTAAGGTCCACATAATAGTATAGAAATGCCAATAACAACCGGATAGAATATGCAATAAAAAAATATTGTTTCAAAAAAAAAAATAAAGACACGTATCAATAAAAAAACAAAGACTCAATTGATATTAGTGTATGGAGATGCATAATTGATAATTGATAAATGATTATTTAGTTTGTCCATATATGCAATTATAAGCATGCAATCAAATTATGATTTTACTTTTATTTACATAATAAAAGTTCACATAATACTATATTTGTCACAATTAAATTTTATATCATGACTAGCTAGCATCCGTCAATATTTTGCATGCATTTAATTCATGAAAAAAGCATCTAGCATTCATTATTTTATTGCATGCATTTAAAAAATCTTCCATCATACAACTTCCTAAGTGCATCTTCATGGCATTATAATTATAATTTAAAACAAGAGCAAATGAAAATTTATAGATGCCAAATACTTCATATTTCTTTGTAAATTATTAATTCCTGGACAGTTTCATCACTTAGAAAAGTAAAGATATATATAGTTATCAAATTTTTTTATCATGCTAATAATTTTAAATTTCATATCATTGATTTAGTATGTGATATATTCCCTTTAGGTTATTTGATATTAGTGCATAATGACAAGATCAAAGAGTATTCAAAGACCTCCAAGCACCAATGAAACTCACGTTGGAAGTTCTTCAACTCCGACAACTGACGTTCACATGGCGGATGATAATACATTAGCATCTAAATCAACAACAAAAGATCCACATTTACCACAAGGAGGCGAAATTGTGGCTGCCCCAGAGGTACAAGATCCATCATCACAAACTAATTTTTTAAAGAGAAAATCAGGTCGGCCTCCTTCTAGTGTTTGGACTCATTTTACAAAAGTAAACAATAGAGCTTTATGTAAGTATTGCAATGTATCATATGCATGCCATAGTGGAGATCATGGGACCTCAAACTTGCATAGGCATGTAAGGAGTTGCAAGAAAAATCCACAAAGACAAGTTGAAGATAAGCAAAAGACAATTGCTTTAGGCCAGCAATGCGAGGGTGATACTACAATTAGTATGAAACTTTCTGAGTTTAATCAAGAAAGATGTAGAGCTGCCGTTGCTAAGATGATAATTCTCGATGAACTTCCATTTAAATTTGTTCAAAATCAAGGCTTTAGAGAGTTCATTAGTGAGGCTCAACCGAGATTTAAACTCTCCTCTAGATTTACTGTTGCTAAAGATTGCATGCAATTATTCAAGCTTGAGAAGGAAAAGTTAAAGTCCATATTATCTCAAAATCATCAAATGATTTCCCTTACAACTGATACTTGGACTTCAATTCAAAATTTGAACTATATGTGTGTCATAGTTCATTATATTAATGATAGTTGGGAGTTGGAGAAAAAAATAATCAGCTTTGGTTTGATTGCTGACCACAAAGGTGATGGCATTGGAAAAATTTTAGAAAAATGTTTGAAAGAATGGGGGATACTAAAAGTATGTTGTGTCACTGTTGATAATGCAAGTGCTAATGATGGGGCTATTTCATATTTAGCTAGAGGAATGAATGATTGGAACGCCATCTCTTTGTTAAATGGGGAGTTCATGCATATGAGATGTTGTGCACATATTCTGAATTTAATTGTTAAAGATGGATTAAAGGAAATAGACAAATCTGTCATTCGAATTAGGGCTGCATGCAAGTATGTAAAATCATCTCCTGCTAGATTGGCCATATTTAAAAGATGTGTTGAAGAGGCAAACATATCTACTAAAATGATGTTAGTTCTTGATGTGCCAACTAGATGGAATTCCACTTATTTTATGTTAGATGTTGCTGAAAAATTTGAAAAAGCATTCAATCGTCTTGAATATGATGATGCTTCATATTTGATACACCTAGCTACTAATGATGGACCAGGAACACCTACTACTGAAGATTGGAGTCGTGCACGTGTGTTTGTGAAATTTCTTAAATTTTTTTATGATGCAACTCTTTCTTTTTCTGGATCGCTACATGTTACTTCAAATATATTTTTCAATAAATTATGTGACATTCAAAAAACAATTATGAAGTGGAGGCAAAGTGATGATGCAAGAATGCAAAAGATGACAACAAGTATGAAAGCCAAACTTGACAAGTATTGGGAAAATGATGGCAAGTTAAATTATCTTTTGTTTGTTGCTGTTTTTCTTGATCCTCGTTACAAATTAGAATATATCGAGTTTTGTTTCAAGAGGATGTACAATGTTGATAAGTGGCAGCCGATGTTAAAGAAGTTGAAAATCATCATAGAACAATTATTTGTGTTTTATACAGCGTTGTATCCTATTCCTATTGATTTTGGGAGCAACAATTCTAATAGCATGGAATCAAATATTATATCACAATCTGATGCTTTCGCTGAAGATAATGTTGAGGATTGGGAAGATGAGTTTAGATCGAGAGTGAAGAGAAAACAAGATGAGTCAAAAAGGAATGAGTTAGAAAGATATATTGTGGATGATGTAATTGTGGATGCCGAAAATTCAGAATTTGACATTTTGAAATGGTGGAAAGGAAAAACAGTGAAATATTATATTCTTTCTCACATGGCAAGAGATATATTAGCTATTCCAGTTTCTACAGTGTCATCTGAGTCTGCATTCAGCACTGGAGGTCGAGTTCTCGATCTATTTCGTAGTTCTTTGAATCCATCCACTGTTGAGGCTTTGATTTGCACTCAGCAATGGTTGAGAACTCCTACTAAGCCAATTGATTTACGAGCTGAAATGGAAGAAGCTGAGAAGTTTGAAGAAAGTATGATATTTAATTTTACCTAAGTCTTTTAATTATTATGATAATTATTTTTTTACTAATAATTCTTGCTTCCACGTGTGCTTTTTAGATTCTCATGTGGATTAAATGTAAAGATTCGTGGACAAATGTTGGAGACTTCTAGCTCACTTCAAGTTTTTTTAGGTAACTTCAATATTGATCAATGTTTTATTATTTTTATTTCAATTACAAGCCTTCCCAAATTGATGATATTTTTTTTTGTAGATTTTCTCATTCACTATCCTGGCATGGTAGAGTTTTTTTTGTGGTTGGTTTGAAGTTTAAGAGTTATCAAAGATGATTGAGGAGCTATCAAAGCAATATAAACAATGTCTTCTCTCAATAATATGGCTATATATATATATATATAGCTTTGTTTTGTCTTGAACATTTAGTCATTGTGTTTTTCGACATTGACAATTGAATGTGTTGAACTTTTAGTAAAATAGTAACACCTTTACTTTACTAGTAATCATGTAACCTATGATACTTATTATCACGATAAGTTTTACTAACTAATTTTTCATGCTTATATATTTGATGTTTAATTCTCACACGGATAAAATGTAAATATTTTACTTGATTGTGACTTGTTAGCTAGTAACAAATGGAACACATTTAGAAAATTTACTTGTCGCTAACAATGAACTAAGTACTTTTAGTGTAATAATCTAACTGACATCAAGATATATATAGAAAAAAACTCTTTAAAAAAATCAAACCCGATGACCCGAATCGACCCAACCCAAAATTGAAAAACTTTAAAATCGACCCAACCCAAAAGTCGGGTTGGGTCGGGTTGGTAACTTTAAAATTGAAAAACCCGACCCAACCCGACCCGTATAGGTAATTATTGGGTCGGGTCATATTTTTCTTGAAAATCGACCCGACCCGACCCAGTATCACCCCTAGATCTGATCAAGACAACAATCTTCTGACCAGATTAGCAACATACTTGTTCTCCTGAAACAATCATGAATTGTCTCCCTTCTATTTACTGCATCATACAAGTGAGGAATTATTCAAGTAGTTAGTCAGCTTCCTGTATGGTCAATTGGTCATCACCCCGCAGGCCCCTCCCTTCCTGTATGGTCAATTGGTCATCACTCCGCAGGCCCCCTCCCTCCTCCTGTTGGAGTTCATTTTTTTTCATAATCAAATAATCAAACAAATATTAGAATCAAATATACTAGATTAATCATATATCTATATTCAACCTACAAAACCCATGAGCTCCTCAGATGTCTCTTCATCTCGACAATTTGAAACAGCATATTTAACACTGTTTTCCTTCAGGAATTGGAACGATGGAGTTGAGGCAAGAGGTTTCATCCATCATGGGAGCAGCAGCAGCATAAGCACAAGGCAACAGAAAACATACAGGAAATCGGGAAAAAAAAACCTATAAGCAAAAAGTAGAGATTGATAAAACGAAACATTGCAGCATTCATCCAAACTATTTAATTGGAATAAAAAAAAAGAAAATTTACATCAAGCAAACCACCAACCTTCTGTACCTCAGTTTTGGCGTCTCTCTCTCTCTCTCTCTCTTCTAGCTCTTCAGTTCTAATCCTTCTGTACTTGAATTATCCTAGCCGTTCGTTTAGTGATCTAACGGTTAAGAAAAGTTATCGGCTTCCCTCACTCAAGTTGTTAGCCCATTTAATATTTTCGTAGCCCAGAAGAAGGAAACGAGAGAGCTTGTTCAGATGGAGGCCCAAATTAGGTAAGTACAAAGAAGCCCAATACGAAGAAGCCCAGTTGTAATAACAAAATGGGAACGAAGTCGGCGGTTAAATAACTAGACATGGATAGAAGAAGAGTTGAAGCTGTTGATTTGGGAATAATGGCGAGGTTCTCGTTGAGCGAAGACGAGGGCACCAGCGGCTCGAAGCGAAGCGGGCCAATCGTCGAGGACGACGAAGATGTCTGCGACGGGCGCCGGAATCGATTCAACAACAAGAAGAAGAAAGAGGGCGGAGAACGAGAAGAAGAAGAAGAAGAAAGAGGGCAGATGGTGGTAACAGAGGGAACGAAGGTGGGGGAAGGGGTGGGCGGCAAAGGAGAGGAAGAATCCGACGACGGAGGCGGCGGCGACGGCAAAGCTGACAGCAGCATCAACGTCCGCATAGACGCCGATATCCTCGATTGCTCCATTTGCTACGAGCCCTTGCGGCCCCCCATCTTTCAGGTATTTTTTTTTCTGGCATTCGATTTTATTGTGATTCTTGGTAGATTACTTGACTGATTTGGCGTTGGCGTGGGTAGATGCTTGCGACGATTATGCTGTGGAGTAACAAAGCTTAACAATCTAACTCGAAAGAGGGAGGCTTGACTTTAATTGCGTTCCTTATTATTATAGTACCTAAAAATAGTTGTGATGATTGATTAATCATGCATATCCAGCACTACTCTGATTGCCGGTTGACCCCAATTTAGTTGGTAAATTTTTGTATTGTAGGACTTTGTGTCATTGGCTGAAATTGTATAGTTCTTGGCTGCTTTTTGACCATCATCTTCTAATTCCACAGATAAGTTTGTTAACATCAGCACTTAGCAATTCCTTGGGAGTTAAAGTCACAAGTCTAAATGATTTCCCCCTCACCTGCTCATCTGGCTAAAAGATCATCGATTAATTTATATCTTTTATGTTTGATTAATTGTCAATGGCAAATATACACCACAAAGAAATTACTGGAAACTGCTATATGCTAAATAATGTTTATTCTCATTGACCTTTTGTAACCAGATATAAACATGGTATGTTGACAACTTACTATATTTAGTGTTTCAGTGTCAGAATGGGCATGTAGCATGCTCTTCTTGTCGCGCAAAGCTCTTGGACAAATGCTACCTTTGCTTTCACACAATCAACTACAGCCGTTGTCTTATACTTGAAAAGGTCATAGAGTCAATCAGAATCCCTTGTTCTTATGCCAAGTATGGATGCAAAAGAGCACTATCTTATGCAGATAAAGAAGCTCATGAAGAAATATGCAGTCATGCACCATGTTCTTGTCCTGCAACAGGTTGCAATTTCTGTGGATCTAAAAAAATGCTTTCCAGCCACTTCATGTCCAATCACATTCCGGACAAGATTTTTAGCTATGACCAAAAATTCCAAGTTGCATTTCACAAGGAAGTTCCATTTCAGACCTTATATGGGGACGATGGGTATCTCTTTCTTCTCCTTAACAACAATCTCTCTGGTGCAGGTTATGCCCTTTCCATTACCTGTCTGAGACCAAACTCTGTGGATTGGGACTTCTCTTACGAGCTTATCACATACCAGAAGCATTCTGGCTCTAAAGAAAGTTTTCTTATGCTGAAGTCTTTGACAACAAATATGAAAGAGTGGAAGGCAAATAGTTCTATGCAAGTGTTTCTTCTGGTTCCTCCTAATTTCTGTACTACCAGTGAATACATTGTTCTGGATGTATGCATCGGCAAGACGAGGAACTCAGCTGTCAGTTAATTGCGTTCTTATGTTTGTGATGTAATTGTAAGGTATTGTATAGTTTTACTTGTTATGTAACATATAGTGTATATTCATTGTATAATCAAATATATGTATATATTTTGTTTCCAGAAACAATATATTATTATTGAAGCCAGTGCAAATTTGCTGGATATCGCAACATGCTCATAGTCGCTTTCTTTAATTATGTATGGGCACCTGTGAAACCACAACCCATCACCCTATATAATGTTATGGTCATGCTGTATAATGGAGTTTGTCGTGATTTAAAAATAACATATATTAGAAAAAAAGAAGATTGTGCGACATTTGATGAAAACATATTTTAATAATGGCGCGAACATTGTAGTTGTTTGGAAGTATAAATTACCGAACATTTATAAAACAAAGGTCTCAATTTCGTTCTCAGCAATCGCAAAATAATTAAAAGCTCCATGGGATCAGATATAAAAAATATTTATTTACATAAAAGAAAATTTAGGATGTCTTTTGAAATGAAAAAAAGACATCCTACTCAATTATATATATTAATAATATACACGTGCACAAAAGTAGCATAAGAAATTATGTAATTGCACTTTTAACAAAGATTGTATAGATTATAAATGATGATATTAAAATATAAAATACATCGAAGATATTATTTAATAATGTCATAAATATATAAAACTAATAAAACATGCAAGGCTCCTAAACATTTATAAAAAAATTATTTTGTTTTAGCAAAAAATATTCGGAAAAAAGTTATTGAATTTTTTTATATTTAGAAATTCATCTGTCTACTACTTTCATGATTTCTGATTCATAAATCCTGAAAAGAAAAATAAATGATGGAAAATGTAAATTTGAGGAATGGGAGGCCATCTGGGTTTGTGTTTGGGGGAAAAACGCGGGCGAGACCAAAGTCAAAACGAATCCAGCGGGAAATTCCACTCGCGCTCCCTCGACTTGTTCTTATTTCCCATTCCTGCCCCTGTTCCTGGCCCCCCAACATTTCTATCCTCTTCCTTCGCCTCCATCCCTCTCCCCTTTCCCTTCCCTGCATCTGATCTTAAACGATAAGCAAAGCAAAGCCAAGACATTGTAAAGATCTCAAGGGAATGGGCATCCAGAACCTCCTCAGATTCCTCAAACCCTTCATCGATCCTGTCCACATTAGGAAATACTCCGGACAACGGGTGCAGATATCTCCCTTTGCAATCTTTTCTTCTTAAATGTTTTTTTTCTTGTCTTTTGATCCCCTTATTTCTTGTTTCCATCGCGAGCAGGTTGGTATTGATGCATATTCATGGCTGCACAAAGGAGGTGAGGCAACATCTTCATTACAAATGCTTTAACGAAGACGGCAAAAGTGAGATTTTTTTTTATCAACTATTTTGATATGTGATTGGGTTTATGCTTTCTGCAGCTTATTCCTGCAGCATGGAGCTCTGCCTCAACTTGCCGGGCGAGGCCGCCAAGCGGTACCTCAGGTACTTCATGCACCGCGTGAATCTGCTCAAGCATTACGAAATCATTCCTGTGGTGGTGTTCGATGGGGGTAACATGCCTTGCAAGTCTGCCACAGAGTTCGAGCGCCACAGGCAAGTCCTGGCATTATGTGTATCTCTTGGAACGATGGCCACGGAAGTTTCTTTTACAATCTGTGTTTGTCTAATTTCTGTGTTAAGTTTGAATTTATGTTTCGTTTGTACAGTCGTAGGGAAGCTAATCTCCACATGGCAAAAGAGAAGATGGAGAAAGGGGATGTCACTGGGGCCATCGATTTCTTCCAGGTTATCCCACACAGAATGATTTGTTTTCTGTGATTTTACCTGATGTTGATAACTAGGACTGGTGTTGGTTCGACTAGTTAATGCCTGCTGATCCATTTTAATCTTAATTGTTTATTTTCTAGAAAGCAATAAGCATCACTCCTTCAATGGCTCATCAACTGATTCAGGTAAATATCTAATCATAAAACCTTGTTGATTGCTTTCAGCAAATGCAATTTTGTAAGCTACAATTTCAATATGGGCTGACAGATGCTTATAAATTATGATTATATAGACAGATATAAATATGATGCTCTAAAAATGCATATGGATATTTATAGCTGTAAAGTAATAAAAAAAGTATTGATATTCATTTTTTTTTTTGAGAAAAAAAGATGATTAACCGGGTGTTAATCGTCCCAACTTTGATTCATAATTCATGTGAGTCATTTATGAAAGGATAGCAATGCAATGTGTGAATTATGTAGAAGTCCAATAACTATATGTGGTTGCGGCATCAGCCAGTATATTCTCAACGTGCAACCTCTCACCTTGGAAGATCACCCTATTTCGCTGTAGCCAAATGACCCAAAGGATTGAAAAGATCTTTGCTCGATCCACCCCACCCCTCCTGAAGGATGTCCAGAATTCTGTTTCTCATGTATGTGAGATCCATCGGATGCGAGATCTCTGCCAGGTTAACATGGTGGTTGGCCAGCCAAAAAATAGGTGGTTGGTATCTTCATTGGTGGTATTGCAGATCTTGCAAGTTGGACTAACAGCAGGAAGGATCATTGATAGATATGAGGCTGTTAAGAGCCTACCCCTTCGTAAAAGCCATATGAATATTTTGATCATGAGTGGAACTTTTGTCTTCCAAATAAGTCAGCAATCCATTGTGAATTCAGCATTTTTTCTTAGCACGGGGCCTTGAAGGAAGTTATAGGCTTGTTTGACAGAGTAATTCCCTTGATGCCAGGCCCAGCCATCATTCCCAGAGTTGGACAGCTTGTAAGTGTTCAGTGTAGACAGCAGGTCAAGGAACTCGGCAATATGACGGTCTGAGAGTGGAGATGTGAAGCAAGGAGCCCAACTGCCTCGTCCGTTACCTGCAGGGTCTGTCCAGATTTCTGCGAGAGTGGCATTCTTGTTTGTTGCCAGTGCATATAGTCGTGGGAAGCTCAGTGCTAGTGGGCCATTTGATTGCCATGGGTCGTGCCAAAAATAGAAGTGGTTTCCGGAGGGCACGATTGGGCTGAAGCATGCTCTGAAGCATGGTAAAGTAGTAGTGATGCTTTTCCAGAAGGAGGAGATTCCTTGTATACACATAGAGAAAGTGGACCAAGATATGTGGTTGCCATGGCACGCTGAAATGATTCTGGGAATCAGGTCATCTCCAGGGTTCAGGATGTGATTGCCCCAGATGCTTTCATCAAATACAGATTAAATAATGCATATCTATTTACTAGTCCAAATCATTATTTGTGATTAACTAATTAATTTTTTTAGTTCTTTCCGCTGCTGGTTTGCATATGAAATTTGTTCAGATGAACAATGTTTTTTGCTTCGTAACAATAAGAACTGAGCTTGTGCATTACATAAGCTACTTGGTCACTTGACCAGCAGCCCACTAGTGAAAATGGATCAAATTAATAACTTTTTTTTTTGTTAAGTATGCTTTAGGTCAAAGTAGAAGCCATCCTCAATGTTGTTTTATGTGGCAAAGAAAGATTTCATTGGCAGTGAGATAAATAACAGCATTATCACACTGAAGTTTTGATGGTAAGAAACTACAATGCTGAGGGCATGCGAGAGTTGTTGAGCATATGACATTGATGCCAGAAAAATCAATGTCCGAGCATGCAGGAAAGAGAAGGAAGAAAACAATTGAAGAGTGAAGCTTGTCACTCTCAAAAAAAGGGGTGAAGCTTGTCATAATTCCTTTTAAATGGTACAGGAACATTTAACTAGAATTCAAAGACAGGCGAGTGGGTGTATTGGCACCCATTGAAAAATAAATGTTGTACTAGGTACACGTAGTTCACATAATGTTTCTTGGTGTTTTGGTCAGGATGGCATATTCAAACCAAAAGGTCCACGGCTCGATTCCTGGGCCCCATATCCAAGCCTATAAAATGAGTTCACCTTAACACTAATTAGATTATTTAATTACAATAACAAAGTGCTTATCTTCGCCAAAAGTTTTTTTCAAAGTATAATAGTAAATTTTCTGCCTCAATTTTTTATTTTATTTCAAATAGTTTCCCTAGTTATTTTATATATTCCTATAATCATTTTTTTTCATATGAATTATTAATAATTTCCATTAATTTATTTTTTTCAAAAATTGTATTGAGTTTATAATAAATTGTATTGTGATTATTATTTATCTTTTCTCAAACTCAAGAGGCTAATTTTAATTTGGATGTATTTTTAGTATATTTGATATGTTTATAATATATATTTTTTTATTCTTTGATATTTTTCAAAATTTAGATTGAATACGGACATATTTTGAAAATTTAAAAGAAATTGATGATCTTTTTCATAAATTGGTGGAGACAAAAAACATATAGTATATCCATTAATTTATTTGATCTTAAAGTTGTCTTTAATTCTACTGGGGGTAATTGCAACCACTGAAAGAATTTTTTCTGCGATGAATATTGTGAAGACAAAATTGTGTAATCCAACAGGTGACCGATGGATGAATGATTATTTAGTAAAATACATTGAGAAAAATATTTTTTACAATATTAACAATGATGTCATTATCTATAGGTTTCAATAAATGAAACCTCGTCGACATTCTAAGATTTTTTTTAATTTTGATGTAGTAGTATTACTATTCATCTTCTTTATTTTAAGATGACGTTAAGTTATAATATGCAGTCATTGAATAACTTTTTTGGCTCCGCCATTGATTAGAATCTAATGACTTTCCATTGGAGCTTCCATGAACTAGGAAGCTTTTTTGACCATAAAAGCTTTATTTGATCAGATTATTGTAGGGTATTGGAGTACAATAACCATTTTCTCGTAGTTGGTTTGATAATTTTTTATTGCACAAAGAGCCAAGATGTGTTGAAAAGGTATCAAGATAAACATGGGTTTGGATGAGTCCATCTCATGCTTAGATTTTAAACTTGTAAAGGTAGATGGCATGATCACAACATTATACAGTTAAATATAAATGACATATGGATACACATGGAGTAGATTTCATTTGTACGCATAAAGGTAAAAAGAATGCTATTTATTTACCACTGTAATTATAAGCTAATCTAGGACATGCTAATAATGTTCACGTTCATGCTAACAACGAAAAGTTCTCGTGGTCCAGAATCTGCAAAAGTAAAACCCTATCAGAAACATATCACAATTATCTTATATTTATCTGTCACCTTAAATTTTTTCTCTTATTGTAAATTTACTTGTCCTTGTTAATTAGTAGACTATGTTTCTTGCAGATTTTGAAAGCTGAATGTGTTGAGTTTATAGTTGCCCCTTATGAGGCTGACGCACAACTAGCATATTTATCAACACTTGATCCTGAACAAGGTGGAATAGCTGCTGTAATAACAGAAGACAGTGACCTGATAGCATATGGTTGCCAAGCTGTGAGAAAACAAGTTTGCCATATTTATGTTGATGTTAATCTTGTCATACTTAGTTGAATTGTGTTCCTGCTGTTGTAGATTATATTCAAAATGGATCGCTATGGCAATGGTGAGGAATTTGTTATGGATAAGATCTTTCAGACAGTGCATGATGGACTCTCCTTCAAGGAATTTAATAGAGAGATGATCACAGGTTAATATCTAAAAATTAGTTTCTATCTTGCATTTTCTAATAGACATGGCTGTTTGAGTTATGTTATTCAAGTTTAATTGTTAAATTAAGATTCAGTAAAAGGAAAATGGGACTCTTTGAGAGAAACTCCAGGTATAAGTAAAATTTCATTTATCAACTTCTAGTTTCAACTTCGTGCTTGATGTACGAGGTTTTAAGCTCACCACAGTTACTTAATGCTAGATAATGTTCTTGTGGCCCTTTGATCGTGGTTGTTGTGTCAATTTAATTAAGTTGGCACTGTTATGCCTCTTTTTTCACCTTCTTTAACTTAACATTTTTTTCAGAAGTACTGTATTTTGAACATGTTAATTGTAAAATTTATAAGCTTTGTGCTATTCTTCTGAACTCACAATCTTATGTATGCATTCCTTTTCAGGGATGTGTGTTCTATCGGGATGTGATTTCCTTCCTTCTATCCACGGTATTGGTACTAAGCGAGCATATTCTCTAATATCCAAATATAAGGATTTAGATCGTGTAAGTCTATCTTCTCCTCTTTGTTCATGTTAGATTTGGATTGTTCTGCTTCAACTATTTATTTTTTGCGCTTATAGTGGTAATTGCTCAACTGTTACTTGCATAGATCATTGTCTACACTTCAAAGATCACTTTTCTGCTTGTAGATTTTATCAGTCCTGAAGTTGGAAAAGAGATATAGAATTCCAGAAGATTACTCTGAATCTTTTAAAAAGATAGTTGCCGTATTTCACCATGCTCGAGTGTAAGATGTCAAATACTCAACCACCTTTAAACACCAAAAGAATACTCAATCACCCTTTTATTTCCTGTAATATATGTAAGCAATGTTTTCTGTATATGCAGATATGATGCAGTGACCCAAGCGTTGACACATTTGAGGCCTTTAGAAGAGAAGCATTTGGGATTTCTGGATGGAGATTTACAACTTCTTGGACCGTATCCTAATTGAAAACAACATTTTCATATAGCAACCTATTTAATTGAAAGGATATTTCCATCATATACCTTCAATACAATGTAGCTGCTATGTTGGTTAAGATCAAGCACCATGTGCAAAATACAGATATTGCATCATGGTGTTGAGTAGTTCTGATTGATATGATAACCTATGCGATTTTCTTAACCTTCCATGTTTGTCAGGGACCTTCCATCATCAGTGGCTGCTGCCATTGCTGAAGGTCACTTGAACCCGATTACTCTGCAACCATTTGGCTATCTGCCTAAAGATGAAACAGGTCCAAAATCTTCAAGCATGTCAGCTTTCAACTGTATAAACAAATATGAGTCAGCAGTGTTGTCAACAGATGTGAGCTGCATTACCTCAATTGATGACGTACGCGAAGAAAGCATCAAAGGCAAGAAGCTTCTACACATATTAGTGAGATGTTTTTAGCTATGTTCATTTTGTCATTCTAGTTTCACTCGAGAGATGCTGGAAATACCTATCTTTAGCAATGTACATGGTCTTACTAGTACTTTTATTTTGCCAAATATAACACATTCAGGAAATGGAGATTTGGAGAAGAAGCATATGAGGGAAGCTTCTGCTCTGGGGAGGTTGGTTTCTTCTTTGAAGCATCAAGAGATAACAAAGGCAGAGCTCGATAAGAGATTGATACCTAACAACAACCCATTCAAGAAGAGGAAACTAGAACAAAGTGATGTACAAAAGAGAACATGTGGCATAGGACAGTCTGTATTGACACAAAATTTTAGTCCTACTGTCCTCTGCTCATCACCAGAATCACAAGAGAGTGTGGAATCAAAGCCAAAGAAATCCTTCATTGGCAAAGAAAATTTTGAGAATAAAAGCAAAACTAAAATTGAAAATAGGTGTATTCAGGGGGAGAAAATTGGTATACTCAAATTCTTTCAACCTCTGTGATTCAATTCTGTTACATTACACATTTATTTTTCTAAAAAAAGTAAATTATGTTATTTACTGTGTACCAGATTACCTCATTGGTGCCAATGCAGCAACTTCTTTTTCCTTGCTAGTTTAAGCTTCGTGACATTTGTTACTATTTCGGATTGTAATTAAAGTCTGATCAAATATAAAAGTGAATAACGAATTTTGTTTCTATCAGATTCCAAACCTGTTTCATGATATAGACAAAAAAATCTCAAACGAGACTCGAGGGGTTTTACAAGTTGACAATGTCCTGAAAGCAGAGGGAGATGAAATGTGTGAAAGTAATTTTTCCAGTGCCTTATGGTAATAACAATTCATGTTTCAATTATTTCTTCATTGTACACAACGTTCCTTATTGATCAATCATGTGTAAAGTGAGCGTATTGTTATACATTTTCGTACAAAAGAATCAGTGGATGTGGAATTGGTTCAACAGTGCAACAAACGGGAGTCGCTTGTATCAGCTAGTTGATATCTTCTCAACTACAACTACTGAACTTGTACTTTGATGTGACGGAGCTGGAAACTTGACCTGAAATTTTGATTCGTTAATTATCACTTGATTGAAGCAGGGATGCTATCAATACAGGACAAGCTTCTCTTGGCCAAGGAAAACAGTATCAGTTGTTAAGGATGTTATTAATATATAAGGAATATGTGAAAGTTTCACAGTGAGAAGGAATGGGTAGTCCAAAGTTGCGTGCCACCGTTTTGTTCTGATTTCCTAATTTTGCACTAAATAAGACATTCTTGTATCTGTTTCATCTTCTACATCTCTGGTGTTTGCCAAATACCAAGAACAAAGTTGGATCTTGTTCTTCCACCCCGAAAGAAAACAAGTTAGATCTTGTTCGTAATCCTGTATGGCCTGCACTGAGCTCCTGAGAACCTGTACATCTGGCTAAGTTGCAGGTTGTTAACGTGTCACAGCAAGGCCAAACAAGCAAACAAAACTCAGAAATTACTCCACTGAGGGCTCTCTTTCTCTTGCCTCTCTCACATCTCATGATGAACATTGCGAGGACAAGCCTCAGTGTTCTGCAGGACAATCTGCAAAGGAGAGGCAACTGGGGACGAGCCTCTTTATGGAGGAGAGAGGAGGGTGTCTGTGTGTGCAGAGGTCATGTCAAGTCGCTGTTGCCTTTGTTACTGCACTGAAAAATCCATCCATCCCAGGCATTAAATTGTCAACATCCCCTCTGCGCCCTTTCTCTCTCCACGGCCTTCCACCATTCCATCTCAACCTTCCTCAGTTTTGGCCGTTGGATGGCTCCTCACCAGCCCCATATCTACCGAAGTTTGAAGAGGCTCATATTTGTAATGTTTTTACTGTGGTACGTCCCCACCTCTCTCTCTCTCTCTCTCTCTCTCACACACTCTCTCTCTCTCTCTCTCTCTCTCTCTAGAGAGAGAGAGAGAGAGAGAGAGAGAGAGAGAGAGATTTCTGAGCTGCTACCTGTATCATTCATCTTATCATACAACAGCAGGGAGGGATGGGTAAAGATGAAAACTTCAAGGTGCTGAAGATTCAGGTAACTTCATCCTCATACTTGTTGTCCATCAACTCTGCTGCTAGTACTTGAGAGGAAACATGTAAAGAGTGCTGCTGGTTGTTTGTGTTGCAGACCCACGTCCTTAAGGTGAATATACATTGTGATGGTTGTAGGCTGAGAGTTAAGAAGCTCTTGCAGAGGACTGAGGGTAACGTGCATACTTTTTTTTTCTTTGGCTGCCGATGTGCATATATACATTTTTTTTTGTGTTCAGTTCTTTGTAGCATGTCAGAACTTTGGTGTCTTCCACTAGAATCGCCTTATATGCATCTTCTTTTCTATATCTAGAATGCCTAGTCATGCATCAAGTAGTTTTTTGCATGTGTTAAGACTCGACAGTTTGTTCTTTATCTGATGATAAATGTATTCTATTCACTCTTGTGACTTGCTTGGCGTTTGATTTTTTGTCATATATATGTTATCTGGGATCTTATTTAAAGAAAATGTTCTCACTTTATATTTTAGTTTCTAATTAAGATCACTAGTTTGTTTCCAAATGTTTGTTTTGCAGTATGTTCTTCAAATGTAAATAGCATTTCTGACTATTATTCTGAGAATTTAGGTTCCATCCCTCATAAATATGCACATTTTGTGATTCCTCTCTTTGTTTTGAAATCATATCCAGGAGTCTTTTCCGTGAGCATAGACGTAGAGAACCAGAAGGTCACAGTCTCAGGAGCTGTAAGCTCTGATACACTGATCAAGAAGCTGACCAAAGAGGGGAAGCATGCAGAGTTGTGGTCTGAGAAGTCCAGCAACCAGAACCAGAAGGCCAACCAACAAAAGCAGCAGAAGCAAACGGCGAACCCCGTGAATAAGGATGGCAACAAGAACAACAAAGATCAAGGCAAGCAAGGGCTCATGCAAGGACTAAAGGCCCTCAAGGATCAGCACAAGAAGCTCGAGCTACCGAGCTCAGACGAGGAAGACTATGAAGATGACGAGGACGACGAAGATGATGATGATTTCAATGATTTGCGCATCCTAGAAGAGAAGGTGAAACAAATTAATGCCCTGAGACAGGGAAATAATGCTTTGGCTAATGCTAAGAAAAATGGCAATGGTAATTCTGGTGGGAATGCCAATAATGGTGTTGGAAAGAAAGGTGGTGGTGGTGGCGGTGGGAATGCCAATCAAATGAAGAAGCCGAATGGAGCAGAACAGAAGGGCCCCAATGTAGGATCTAACAGCAAGATGGCGAATGTCAATCCTAATGCAGGGCAAGGGAGGAGGGTAACTGACATCAATGGCATGATGGGTCTTGGGCTCCATGGCCTTGGTGGAAACAATGTTGCAGCTGGGTTTCAAGGCAATGGATTAAATGGTGGGTACACAGGACTGCAACAACCAAGTGGAGGAGGAGGCTATGGAGGAGGGCAATACCAGTCCCCCATGATGGTGAACAGGCAGGGTCTGCAGAACCACCCACCACCATCCATGATGAATATGAGGGGTAACAACATGGTGATGCATGACAGCAGATACATGCAGCCTCAGATGATGTACCTGAGGTCTCCTCAGATCTCACCTTACACTGGGTACTACAACTGCTATCCAAGTCCTTACTACCTCCACAGCCAATCAGATAAAACTGACTATGCTAATCTTTTCAGTGATGAGAACACCAGAGGCTGCATTGTCATGTAAAGTTCAGAAGTTTTCATCTCGAAGTCTGCAAATTATTTTTACCTCTTTTTCTTTTCCCCTTGCTGTTATAGCACTGTGCTGTCTTATAAATGCTTCGACCAGTGATGGTGGTGCATGCACGAAACGTTTTGCACCATGAACGCTTATCTCAAGCAGCTATGTATCCACTTTTTTTCTTATCTTGTGATTTGTATCTTCTTTGTGCCTCAGTCACATTCCTCTCTTTCCACAGAGTGGTCTTGTAGGTCCATTTTTTGGTGTCTGCTCGTGAGCAAGCTCTAATTATCATGTTGATGCACCACTACCGAGAACTTAAGCAAATGAATATTAAATTGGCCAGTCACAATAGTCACTCAGCATTGTGTTTGGCAGATTTTGTCTGCTCTTATCTGCATGCAAAGGAATGAGTAAAGAGTAGCTGGCAACATCCCATGTGACTCAATAAAATTATTTACAGCTAAATCGGTAATGCTGCTTACAGTACATATATATATATATATATACACTAATCACTCCTCGAAAGCATGCATGAGGAAATAATAGTTTCTACTAGAAATTAGCTTCATTTCTGCAATATCTGCCAAAGCAGTAAGCCATTTAACAATGATTTGAGCAGTGACTACATGAACAGTGACAACAACCTTCATGATCCAATACGATGGAAGAGAAGAAAATATGGTCAACTTTTCCAATCCCCAAATGAGATCGTTGTTCTTCCTGATGGTCAAGCTTCAAGCTTTGTCACGGGTTGATGAGAGTTAAACAAGCAATCATTCAGGACAGGCAACAAGGGAAGAAGAGAACGCGAAGAGTAGTTACCAGTAGTCTTGAATTCATGTGACAATGCACGCACAAACCAGTACCTGGTAAATTGGCCGGTAGGAGACATGGAAGCCAGAACAGTGGAGAAATGGACAAAAGCTGGGATTCAGATTAGAACATATATAGATAAATGAACTGGAACTGTGGCTGACACATCTTATTTAGACTCTTGTATGCAGCTTTAGTATCAATGGAGGACGTTGTCACAAGTGCCTTTCCAGGGCCCTCACACAGATACCACGACAGTGTTGATGCGAATGTATCGTGCATCCAGAGCTTGATCGAGCACACTGGTATCAGCAGCTAGCCCTGCAGGTCTCAAGCATGATGGCCCCTTTGCCTTTTTGACTTCAGGGTGCAAGTTCACCAGTGAGATCTGAGCTGCTTTTGACTGGCAGCTTGCTACACGAACAGGTGAAATTGTGACGCTCATCTGAAACTTGGATATTTGTCTGCTTTATGATCAAAGGCTGTGTCTACCAGAACCCTTGTTGTATGCATTCATTGATTCCGTTGCCCTTCCTTTTTTTTTTTACTCGTTCTAAATATCAGTGATACAGTATAATTTCACATGAATTCCAAGAATATGACATTGTAACAAAAAGGCCAATCATATACCTGATCAAATATACGATAAAAACACAAAAGAAATCAGCATCACCGTGGAACAAAATTCAAAGTTTAGCCTGTTGGAGTATAAAACAAGAATGATACATAGTTCTTGGCAATAGATCTCAACAAGAGGGTGTAGATAATGGTGCAGGGATAAATAAAAAATAACTAAACTCTATCAAAGTTACTTCAAGGTTGGCATCCCTTTGGGTCCCCAACTACGGGATCAATCTGCATGCGAACATGTAAATCTGACATGCAGATCCATCTGGTCCTGGACATGTTGTGGCTTTGTTTGAGAGTAAATTTATTTGCCCAATTAAGATGAAATATTAATAAAGATCATGAAGATATCTGAAACATTATTAAATAGTTCTATGAAAATATCTTTTATCTAGAAGAATGCTATATATTAAAATATTGGAATATGTAGGAAAGTATAAATGTGAATTATTAAGGCGTGTTGAAGAATATAAACATAAAAACTTATACATAGAAGGATCCATGAAAGATTAGAAGAATGTAAATGTAAAAAATTAAATGTAGAACGATCAATGAAAGAATATAAATAGAGGGTCTCTTCTTTTGTATCATCACTCTTCTTTTATATCATCAAGTCAGAGCAAGTTGTAGACATTGAGTAAAGTGTTCTCTATCTTCTTCTAATTCTTCATGTTATCAACTCTCTTCCTTCCCAATTACCTCTTCTAAACAATTTCTCAAAGTTTTCTTTCAAATTCTTATAGTTCATCATATTCACCACACTTTCATGAAGAAAAATTAGTCATAAGACTTTCTTGAATATAAGATGTTTCAAGATGTACTTTTTTTTCTAGTGCCACAACTCATCAAAGATGACTTTGTTAATTGATTATCAAGATGAAGGTTTTATTTAGGCTCCTATTATTTATGGGAGATTGTTGAGAAGGGATACATCTAGGTAAAAGATGAGGCAACCTTATCCCAAGCCCAAAGATTAAATTGAATGAAGCGAGGAAGGAAAACAAGAAGGATCTCTCACTCATTTACAAACGTAAGAACGATGTTACGTTGGAAACAATTTCATGTGCTACTTCGTCGAAAGAAGCTTGAGAGATTCTTGATAACCTTAACAAAGGAGAAGACAAGATGATAAAGGCTTGCCTTCAAACATTTTCTGATGAATTTGAAGCCTTTCATATAAAGAATTTTAAAGCAATCTTCGATTAATTTTCAAGACTCCTAGTAATTACTAATCAACTTAAAAGAAATGTTGAAAAATAGATGATGCTAGAATTTTTGAGATTTTTTTTGAATCTTTGTGTGTAAATTTGACTACATTTGTAGTCATTGAAGAATCGAAATACATAGATACTACTGTAGAGTAACTAATGAGGTCATTCCTAGCTCATGAAGAAAAAATAAATAAGAAGAAATAAAATTCGATGGAGCAATTTCTACACGCAAAATTCACCTTAAAGGACGACAGTCAAAGAAGCATATGAGGTTGTAGTCATAGCCATGAAAAAGGAAGATATGAACAAAGAATACCAAAAAAAGGATCAATCCATACACAAAAAAAGGTCGAGGAAAAGGAATATATGAAAATTCAGTAGAAGAGGAAGCTATGATAAATCCTAAGTGAAATGTTATAATTACAATGAATATGATCATTATGGTTTCAATTGTAGATATTCCTCTCGTCAAGTCGAAGAGAAGGCTAACTATGTAGAAGAGGAGAAGAAAGAGAATCATACTTTGTTGTTAGCATACAAAGATGCACAATAAGGGAAGGATACATGATGCTTCATCAAAGGCACAAACAATCATATGTAAGGAAACATGAGCATATTTGTGGAACTCTAAGAGCTGGTGAATGCAAATATCATTTTCGGAAATTCCCCAAAAGTATCGATAAAAGGAAAAGGTAAATTTTTTATCCGACTCATGAATGAAAGACATGAGTTTATATCTAGGATTTATTATGTGCAGGTCATGAAAATTAATATTTTAATATTAGGACAACTTTTAAAAAATGTTATTTTATTTATATGAAAGATTATGATCTTTCAACAAGAGATCATAGAAATAATTCAATTGCAAAAGTTTCAATGAGTAAAAATAAATGTTCTAGCTAAATATTCAAAATGAAGTTGCCAAATTCCTAAAAGTATGCTTGAAGCATACATCCTAGATCTGGCACTTAAGATATGTACATCTAAATTTTGTTGACCTTAACTTCTTGTAAAAAAAGAGTATGATAAAAAGTCTACTTTCAATTGATCTCTAAAATAAACTATGTGAAGATGCCATCTCAGAAAGCAGTACAAAAACAAGTTTACTAAATAAATTCTACAAGGGCCAAAATGTAATTGAAATTAGTTCACGCTAATATATGCAACCCTATCAAATCATCATCTTTCGAAGGAAATAAGTATTTTCTTCTCTTTATTGAAGAATTTAAATAAAAAACATGGGTTTAAAGGAAAAGACAAAAGTCTTTGATACTTTTAAGAAATTTAAAACATTTGTTGAGATAGAGACTAACTTGTATATAAACGCCATGATATCAGATAGAGGTGAAGAACATGACATTCATCATCCACAGATTTTGCAATATTTCTCTCAACAAAATAGCATTGTGGAATTTAAGAATCGACACATACTCCATATGGCTAGGAGTTAAATAGTAGGAAGATGACGAAGGAGTTTTGGCCGAAGTCGTGGCTTGCACAATCTACATTTAAAATATGAGTCATTTTAGAAGTGTATGGGACAAGACTCCCCAAGAGGCATGGAGTAAAAGAAAGTTGAGAGTTGGCCATTTTTGAGTTTTTAGAAGCATCACATATGCAAATGTTTCATATAAGAATCGAGCCAAATTATAGGGCAAGACTAAGAAGCTGATATTTATTGGATATGACTCCTCCAAAAGCTACAAGCTACTGAATCCAAACATAAGAAAAATTACAATAAGTTAAGATGTCTAATTCAATGAAAAAGGAAAGTAAAATTGAGAACTCACCTAGCTTGAAGAAGATGAGATAGGCCAAAATGAATGAGCTCGATACTGCAATCACCTCTCCACCATCTCTAATATCTGAGCATGAAGCAAAATCAAAAGTTAGAAGTCTTGGATAATTCTCTAAGGTAACTCAACACATATAAATATTTGACTTATTTTCACCATTTTGTTAATTGCGAGCCATTAGGATATAATGAAACAACTCAAAGTAAGAAATGAAGGCCAGTCATGGATAAAAAGATAAGAGCAACTGAGAAGAATCATACTTGGGAGCTTGCAACAGTACAATAAAGCAAAAAGGAGACCAAGTCAAGCCTAAAAGAATGCAATGGGAAAAATAAAGAACCTTAAAGCATGATTAGTTACAAAGGGCCACAACCAAAAGGTTTGAATCAATATATTGAGGTATATGTTCTTGTTGCTCATCTTAAGACTATAAGATAGTCATTTCTTTTGTTGCCCAATTTAAATGAAAAATATATCAAATGGATGTTATATTTGCCTTTGAATAGTTATCTTAGAAAAAAAAATATTGAATAACCACTTATATATTCAAGAAGCATGAAGACAAAGTTTTAAAGCTAAAGAAAACATTATATGGTCTAAAGTGCTCAAGGGCATGTAATAGTCAGATTCATAAGTACTTTCATGACAATGGCGTCACTAAATGCCTTCATGCTCTATACAACCAAGCAAGATTGAAATAATCCAAGCAAGATTGAAGACTTTAAGAAGAACATGATGTAGAGTTCGAGATGACAAACATTGACTTGACGTGTTATCATATTGGTATTGAGGTAAGTCAAACCCAAGAAGTTGTATTTATATCTCAAGAAGGTTAAGCATAGGATGTTTTTAAAAAATTCAAGATGTTAATTACAAGCTAGGTAGCACACATTTTCAATATGGAAGCATGTTATCAAAATAGGGCTTCAGGAAAAAGTTAATCCTACATTATAAAGCGTTTAGTTGTAAGTTTTAGTTATTTGATTGCATAAAACATTCTACATGGAGTTGACCTTGTTAGTTTCTATATCGAGACACTCACAAATGAATGTATGAAACAATTAAGATAATTCTTTGTTATATAAAATACAAAATGGACATTGATATGTTCTACTTCAAGTCCAAAGATTTCATGCTTATTGGTCATAGCGAAAACGAGTGAGTTGGACACTTGGATGAAGAGTGTTAGTGATAATGTCTTCTACATGGGAGATATTGCATTCACTTGGTCATCAAATAATCAACTGGTCACGGCTCTTTCCAATTAGGAAGCATAGCGGCTACATCGTGCATATGTCGTGCAATTCCATAAAGAAATTTAGTGAATATCATGAACTTACCATAAAATAAATTTATATAGATTCATATGATACTAAATCAGCTATTGCATTAGGAAGGAAATTCAATCTTCCATGAGCAAACATGTTGACACAATATTTCATCCTATAAGAGAACATGTAGTTAAGAAAGAAGTGGTGTTGAAGTTCACATGGTCTAATGATCAAGTAATAGATATGTTTGATGCATTCATAATCCAACATATCATTTTGGTTTATTTTAGTTAATTTTGTGTCTACATGCATCTATTTAATTGATTACTTGTTTCTACTTCTTTGAATCATGAATCTACCCAAGTTTTGGTATTTGTTGTCAATTCACTATTGGAGAAAGAAATAAGTTCCTAAAAGATATTACGCGATGAAATGAGTAAACTATATATTCAAAGGATCAAGATTTGAATTTCACAGGTCATTACATGCTTGTCATGATCGTGACAACAATCTTGCATGCTGACAAATGAATATAACGAGTCACAACTGCATATCACGACCATGGTGGTGAAGTCAATTCCATTGATGCATAGGTCTTGAGGTCATATCACGAGTCGTTACAATAATCTCATTACTCACGAAGAGCGTCACAACATTAGCAATGCAAAACAATATTAGACATCATATCATTATGGGCCACTATATCATATCACGAGCTATAAGTGTAGTAGATAGTAGTTGCTAGTTCACAGCTCATCTCGGCTCGCGGGCTGTGATATCATGTTATGGGTCAATGGAGAGTTTTACTACTTGGACTAAAAGTCTTGCAAGTCGTGAAACATTGTAATAACTCATGACAGACTACTCAAATTTGATTTCAAGTGAACTTTTTGAAGCGTTTCCAATGCTGGAAGGACTCCTAATCTATCCAAATATCTTTGGGGTCAGTTGGAAAAATAATTAAAAATATATGAGGAAGTATTTTGAAGGGTTTACAATTAGCTTAAAAGTCAATTACGAATTTGATAGAGATTTTCATATTTTGACTTGGAAAGATTTTCAAACCTTCTCAAACACTATCGAAACCTTGGAGATCCTTTGGAGGCTTTAAATATACACGTTTAGAGCCATAATTCATATGCTAGGAGAATACAACTTGAGCCTTAAAGCTAAGGACATAAAAGCATCTCGACAAGGCATTTAAGAAGCACTCACGCGATTATCTTTGAATGAGGATCATGTTGGAGTCCATTGCTAATCTCTAAAGCGCCCTCTATTCAACATATTATTGGGATGATCTTAAGCATCAATTTTTATATACCTTTTATCTTTCAATCTCAACAATAGTCTTAATCACTAAGGCAAAATGTTGAACCCATTTTTTGGGTATTAATTTTAGTTTATTTAATTATTATGAACATGATTTTTTAGTACATTAATTTTCTTCAGTTTTAATTGAATTAATTAGTTGCTAGTTCATGATTCCTATAGAAGTTATTATTGAATTTTCAGTTGAAGCAGTACATGTCCTATCTTATTATAGCCAATAAGGCATGCTAAGATTTATAGTCTATTGGATTGATTTCAGTATGAGCTAATAGTTTAGGAATCACAACATAGTTCATCCTGATATGAGTTGACCGAAATGGAATGCTCTTCGTTTATTCAATTTAAATATAGTTGATGTTTACCCAGAATGGGAGGTTATCTATTAGGTATTCCTAATTCATCTAAGAACTAAATTTATTTATCATTTCTTAAATAAATTTACTGTAGAGGCTGAACAAATTGGTTCTAATCTTAGTTCTCATGCTAAGGTCCTAAACATTGTTAGTTTATATTAGTTTAATTTTTACTTTTTTTGTTATTTCATTTTTGCAGGATCTAGATGGCACCAAGAGGGGGGGGGGGAGGTGAATTGGTGTATTAAACTTTTTCAGCTATTTCTAAAAATGATTAGTTAAGTTATATAAGCGGAAGCATACAGATGCAAATATAAACAAGAAGAAAGGACAATCGAACAAACAGTGGTTTGTCAACGAGGTTTGGCCAAACTCCTGGCCTACGTTCCCGTTCCAGTCTTCTCGTACTCGAGACCTCCAAAGATCACTAAACTCATTCTTCAAAAGGTGAAGGCTCCCTTACGACTTCTCCTTTCTTTCTCAGAGGACAAGGAGACAACCTCTTATAAGTTCACTCTTGAACTCACACTTCCTTCTATCCTGGATTCTTCACTCGAATCTCAGAAGGAAGAACTAAGGCTTTTTCACTCAAGTTCTCGATAACTAATTTTGCCAAAGTTACATCCCAAGACTCTTGGGGTTACAATATATACTCTGCACAAACGACCTAATTTGTCACTCAGAAAACTAATCGTTAATGCAAGTACAGTACCCTTCACCTACCCCTCGATCTCTCGCTGCTCCTGCCTGGGTCGACCGCTGCTCTGGTGAAGTCTTCACTTGAACTGCCGTCTGGTGCTTCGGTCGTCCACCGTTCACCCTTAGACGTCCGCAGTTCAAAGTTTGAAGCCTTTGTTCCTAAGTCAAGCTCCTTCGGTCGTCCACCAAAACTTTGGCCGATCGATCTTGACTTGAGTTCACTTCTTCAACTTGCCTCTGGTCATCCCTTGATTGCACGCTAATCTTCTCGGGCGTCCACTCTTTAGTTGAAGACTTCTATCAAGCTCCTTCGGTCGTCCGCGCTTCATCTTCGATCGACCGATCTTGACCTATTCCAACCTTAACTCATCTCTGGTTGTCCGCTGATTGCACACCAATCTTCTCGGACGTCCACTCTCGAGTGAAGTCATCTGTCAAGCTCCTTCGATCATCCGCTCTTCATCTTTGGTCGACCGATCTTGACCTGTTCAAACTTCAACTCATCTCTGGTCGTCCGCTGATTGCACACCAATCTTCTCGGAC
>LTAE01001361.1:32805-43458 GCA_001647135.1 Pontederia paniculata | reverse complement strand
CCAGGTGGACGACGTAAAAGAGGTATCGAGTCCGATTATGATATGGCAAGCCTCAGTTCACACAACAATTTGCTTAGGATATATGACATATATGACATATATGACATATCATAATAAAAATCGCCTCGTGACGTGATTTTGAATTACATCGGAAATTATCAACTCCAAGTAGGTGCGACAAACCTCAAGTCCATTTCATAAAGGCACAAAGTCCTAGCATATTATTACATTCCAGGTGGACGACGTAAAAGAGGTATCGAGTCCGATTATGATATGGCAAGCCTCAGTTCGCACAACAATTTGCTTAGGATGTATACTGGCCAAACGACCTTAGTGAGGATTCATTCATTCCTTAGTATACTTTCTTTTATATCTAAGAAGGACAAATATTTTACATGAGATACATTGCATGATTTTATCATTATTTTTATGGTATTGCATTGTGGGCTTCAATTTTATTCATTTTTTATATTGATTGCCTTCACTCACTAAGTCATTATATGGCCACCCCTCTCTTCCCATTTTGCAGGTGATGACTACTATTATTACTATGTGATGAGCATGTGTTGAGATTTATTTGAATGAGGTCAACAAACTAATTCAGTCTCGTTATCGGTTATGTTTTTCTTATTATCAATATTCATGAGTAGGAAACTTTGTATAATCCATAATTTGTTATTTGACTCACGTTATTTATCTATAGTGACTTTATGGATTAAGATTTTAATATTATATCCCATACATGAATTCACGAAATCAAAATTCCTCCATGGGCATTATCTCTTATTTGATCTTATTTTAATTTCATATTTGTTATATCAAATTGTATCCATGGGCATTTTTACCATTTATCAATTTTACGTCGAGATCAAGCCAACATTTTTGACAAATTCATGACTTGACATACATTTTTTACCATTCTTTCGCAATGTTCATTCATTTGAATTTTAATTAGTGATTAGTCTATTTTATCCCTCTCGTAATGACTAACGATCGATTATGTCGGAGTTGGTCATCACATAATCTCTTATTGCAAGAGTTTACGTAAAACGTAGCCAAAAACTTTTGGATGCAAGGTGCAACCTCACACATAAAGTGTGGGTTCTACCTCACTTTTTAAAGTTTTGTGGACTCATATCTTAAAAAGTAAGATGAAGACCACAATTTATGAGTGAGGGTGCAAGGTGCAGCCAAGATTTTTTGGATACATTTTACTTAACCTCTTCTTGCAAGAGTTTATGTAATATAGCAAGAGCTTATGTAATAATTAGTCAAAAAAAAGTTTGGATGCAAGGTGTAGTCTCGCACATAAAGTGTGAGCTCTACCTCACTTTTTAAAGTTGTGTGAACTTCATATCTTAAAAAGTGAGATGAATCTCACACTTTATGAGTGAGGATGCAAGGTTGAACCAAGATTCCTTGGATACACCTTACTTAACCTCTTCTTGCAAGAGATTATGTAATATAGCAAGGTGCAACCTCATAAATAAAGTGTGGGCTCCACCTCACTTTTTAAAGTTGTGTGGACCAATGTCTTAAAAAGTGATATGGAATTCACACTTTATGAATGAAGCCGACTAATATTTCTTGATTGTACCTTACTTTACCTCTTATTGCAAATATCATTTCCTACGTGTGTGACATAAATGAGTTAATGAAAAGAGTTAAATGTCCAATGGCTCAGAGTTCACAAGAGCAATGAGAAAGTTCAAAAGCATAGAATCAAATACATTTTTTTTATAATTTAGTGTCTATTAATGAAAATAACTTATGTGATAATTAAATCAAGCTGGCTGGTGCAAATAGTTTTAGCACAAAAGAGGTCCAATTATAAGCCCAAACAAAATAATGACTCAAACTAACGAAGTTTGATTGTTACAAATGATTAATAGGTTATGTTTCAGAGTCGACAGAAGCCAGTAGCATCAGATTTGATCCTGAAGTTGTCAATTTAACTAGAAGAATAATTATGCTCTTTGCTATGGTTTCAAATTAATCATGAACTAATAGCCATGGATACCAAAGATCCCGATCGGATACCCAAAACATACTTAAACTAGATATGATGAGTGAAGCAACAACAAGGCCAAAATAAAAAAGAAGTCATGAAGGACTAGGATATAAAAATAGTTATGAAAATAATTAACATATATTAGATAAAAATAATATTTTTTCAATAATGAAAATTGTTCAAAATAAATGAAAAAGAGATGAATGAAATTTCAACATGATATTGATATTAAAGAGAGATAATGACAAAATTGGTAGACGACAAAATCAGTAGACGCCAAACTTGATTGGATTGAGTCTTGGTATGAAAACCTAGTAAGTGATAACTTCCAAATTTAGAGAAGCCCAAAAATAAAAAATGGGTAGGACCCCTCAACTTTTAAAGCTCACTTGATCATTGTATACGGTCTAAGTTGATTTAATAATAATAAATCATGAAGTTTAACCTAGATTAATTAGTACTATATCATAATCCATGTTATAGCCTTTAAATTTTAGAAATAAAAAATAAAAAATCTCTACCTAAATGAAACATTGAGTAACTAAATTTGAAAATTTAGAATAATTGAAATTTCTAAAATTTATTTAACACTTTGAATTAAGAATTATTTATCAAGAATATCTAATTATAGCTTAATTTAATCGAAATAAAATAATATTTAAGTATTGTTCTTATATGGATGGTTAAAAAAATTAGATATTTTATTCATAATTTTAATTTCCAATACATGTCTATCCATAATATACTTACTATCGTCAATCATATTTACATATAATAATTATTGCACTCATTTAAGTTTATTATCATCGATCATATTTACATATAATAATTATTGTACTCATTTAAGTTTATTTTTATTCTTGAACGTATTTGCATATGAATTTTTAGGATTAAATCCAAAAGTGCAAAAAAAGTATTATTCAAACTGATTAAATTTTGTTTGAATTTGGATTGAATTGATTTTATTTTTACTAACAATAGTCCATATGATCCAAGTTTTTTTAAAGATTAAATCAAGTTGTTATCAAATTCAATTATATAATAATTAATTTATATCAATCTGGATAGTACTAAGAACAAATTAAGGAAAGAAAATTTATTATCGACGAGCAAATGTCAAGAACAAATTAAGGATGACAAGGATAAGTGAATAAATAAGCTAATTTTCAAATATAGTTATTAACCATTTATTTATAAAATATTTATTTAAACGATAAAATATTGATTATGTTAATTAAAGAGAAACGAATATACATAATAATTAACTATGCGATTCCGAAGTAGATAACGAGGCCCACATGATGCCAATTTGCCGAAGAAGAGAGAGGTTGAAGGTATTTGGAATTTTCTCAAAAAGAAATATTTATTTTAACATTTTTTACTTTGTTGATAACTTTGATGTAACTCATGTCACGATCATTAAAAAAAGGAATATATTTTTATAAGAGTTGTCTCGCTCCAACTATTTGAACATTTTTCAACTTATTAAAAACTTATATATTTATATAATATTTTCTACGAGAGAATTAACCTTACTTAATTGAAACGTCATGCATGAGCGGAGACCCATTACATCATCATCTCAATGCTCCATGTTACTAGCAACTAAAGTTAGAAATGAGTGCTTCATATGGTATATGAGTGAATTAAATTAAAGAGACTTTTAAGGCTTATCAGATGAGGACAACTTGGATTAATTAATCAATGGCCTTCTCTTTGGTTAATTAAATGACGAGATAATTTGATTAATTAATCGTGTTGATTTAAAAAATCTATCTTTAAAAAAATGCAATTAGATGAATTTATTTATTTATTCAAAAAGAATATATATTTACAAATATTATTAAATTCATAAAATTTGAAATATATTAGATAATAAATAAAATATGTTTTCAAAAAAAATCCAAGCTTAAAAGTAAGTTTAAATATATCATGAATAATTAGAATGCAAAATGCAAAATTAAATGAAAGATTACATATTAATTAAATATATAATAAATGTATATAATAATATCAATGTTTTAATTATTAGTTAATATAATTTATAATTAAAAAATCGGTTAATTAATCATAACTGTTCGACTAAAATTCATTAGTGAATTTATCATTTGTTAATCAAACTATTTTCAAATCAATAATTCAATTTGATTAATTGAATACAAATTAATCATGTCACTTATACACAACATATATAATATAATATACGCACAGAGATGAAGCCATAATATATAGATATATATAGATACACGAGGATAGAGAGTGTGCAGCACATTTGTATGCACACTAATTACTCTATTAAATTTTATCCAATGATTTCGAAATTATTTTTATATTAATTCTAATATATATTTTTATGCATGAGAGTGGTTCGATCTTAAATTTTTATTTAATATATTATATTTTAATTTTTACTTACATCTCGATCATTGAATAAAAAAATAATAAAATAAAAATAATAATTCAACTTTAAACGATCGGATGAAATCCAACGGCTAACATATTAGATAAATTATTTTAAAATTAAAAAAATAGTTTTTGTTTCATATTTTAATCTAGCACGTTACACGAAGTGCTACACACAAGTGTACAACATATTCTTTTTTCCATATACATGTATATATATATATATATATATATATATTATATCGTCATGCATGAGTTTGGATTCATTACGTCATGGATGACTCAGGATACTTTACAGGTCAAGTTGCAACCTCTCACCGGCGTCACACTCACAGATTTGGGTACTCTAAAACAAATTTATTGAACTCTGTCCAGAAGAATTTTGTCTCAAAAAGAATCTTTTTACATATATATTTTTTCATCACTTCTCTTCTTAAAACTATGAGAATACAATAAAAAAAATTAAATTAAGAATACAATACAACAAAAAAGGGAAGCCAATTTGCAAAAGTAAGTGATGCATTTATATATGTTTCAAAGGTTGCAGAGACGTCCTATGAATGGTCACCTCACGTACATTGCATCACGATATGGATATGCCATGGAAGAGTTTGGAGGGGAAGGTGGTCATGGTCACCGGCGCCTCCTCCGGCATCGGCCGCGAGATCTGCCTCGACCTTGCCGCTTCCGGATGCAGGATCGTCGCGGCCGCGCGGAGGGCCGACCGCCTCAGGTCCCTCTGCGAGCAGATCAACGGTGCTGCGGTGGGGGGCATGGCACGCTCGGTGGCCGTGGAGCTCGACATCTGCGCCGCGGGCCCTGCGGTCGACGCGGCGGTGCAGAAGGCTTGGGACGCCTTCGGCCGCATCGACGCTTTGGTCAATAATGCCGGAATCAGAGGTATCTATTTGGTCTATCTATTTCTATTTTTAAGGGAGACATGATGGTACAAATTGAAGTGATCAGGTGGTGTTCATTCCTCACTTGACTGGTCCGAGGAAGAGTGGAACCAAATTGTGAGGACGAATCTAACCGGAGTGTGGCAAGTATCTAAGCACGTCGGCACCCGCATGCGCGACGCCAAGCAAAAGGGTTCCATCATCAACATCGGGTCCATCGCCGGCATCGTCCGCGGGCAGCTGCCTGGATCGCTCCCCTACTCCGCATCCAAGTCCGCCATCAATGCCTTAACCAGAGTTCGTAACTGAATACATACATACATGCATACATACATATAAAATGCTACGAGATTAAAATTAAGTCACACAAGAATTGCCCGCAGGTGATGGCGTTGGAGCTTGGAGGGCATCACCTGAGAGTGAACTCTATAAATCCGGGGTTATTTAAATCCGAGATCACCAAAGGGCTCATGGACAAGCCATGGCTGGACAAGGTGATCAAGAGGACAGTCCCCTTGGGGACTGGTGGTTCATCAAATCCGGCGTTGACGTCGCTCGTCCGGTATCTGATCCACGACGCGTCGGACTATGTGACCGGGAACACCTTCATCGTCGACGCAGGCGCCACCCTCCCCGGCATCCCCATCTTCTCCAGTCTCTGATGCATCATTCATCTGCATATTTTTCTTGTGGAGAAGATGTAAAAAAACTGCTCTGAGTCCCTGTGCAGGGCAAATTGATCCTATGATAGATAAATAGATAGATAGAAATCAGAACTTTTAGGGATGTCATGTCATATGCAAAACCAATAAGATAGAAGCTTAGTTTTGTATTGTTATTGTTGGTGCACTACATAGATAAGATTATGTCAGATAGAGACAGGAAAACCAGACTTCCACGTTTGAATCAACAATAAAGTTAACAGTAAGAGGATGAAGACCAAACTTTCAAATTCCTATCATAATCATGAGTTTTTCATGGAAAATTCCCCTTACAAGATACCTAACAAGTACATTTGCCAAGGATCAGCAACCCTAAACATAGCTAACATAGAACCACCAAATGGGTGATACTGAAAATGGTTGTTGCCGGAAATAGGACTCTCCGCATAAGCTGTCATTATTGGAATATGCTGCTCACAGAGCCATGATCATGCATGCGCGATATCGTTTTTGCGAAAAGGTTGGCTACTGAGAGCACAGTCAGCTGAGGAAAATAATTGCTCTCTTTAACCGGAACTGTGTTTGTGACTATCACTTCGTCGAAGAGGCCTCCAGAAAGCCTTTCGATTGCAGGAGGGCTGCAAAAGTATCACATGGCTGTAAGTACTTCGACAACTTAAAAAATAAGGCAAAAGAATGCTTAATATTTAAGATAGCTCAATATAGACTCTACAGAAAGTCATATAGGTATGTGCTAGTTGCTGTGATTTTCTGCAAGTTAGTTTTATGATCGATCAAAATTATGAATCGAAAGTTTGCTTGCGACCTAATTAGACATACTCACAGTAGCTGATGAGAGTATGTATTCATCACTTCATTTTGCACAGAGATGTAATTGAATTTATGAAAACAAGATCACTACCGACAAACTGAATTTAGGAAAAAATGTACAGATTTCATTTTGTACAGACATTAAAAACGATATCATATAGCAATAAGGAAACTTCGTAATTGACTATGTTGAAAAGACGAGGTTAAATAAATGACCTGAAAACAGCATGTGTGCAGCATGCATATACTTCCTTAGCTCCCTCCTCCCGTAATAAAGCAGCTGCATTAGTGATAGTTCCTGAATATACAAATAGCACAAGGAGTTAGCAGTACGTAGTAAGCATTTATTAATACGCACTAGCAAATGAATGTCTTACCGGCAGTATCAATCATGTCATCCACCAAAACTGCAACCTTTCCTTTTACATCACCAATCAAATTCATAACCTAATAAAAAGTGGATATTCAACAAAATAAGTGTCCCAAAAAAACTATGCCCCCATCAAACAGAAACTACAATATGAACATCACATTTAGCATCTCTGTTCTGCCAATGTCGGCATAAAATTAGCTTACGAGGATTTCCACTTCGTAAACTCATTATTACCTTACCAAAACTCATTTACAGTGCCACGTAAGAACCCTATGCTTTCACCTAAACCCTTATAAAACATATAATAATTTTCATTTCTGATGATAACTAACAATATTAAAGAAATTGACTTCACCCTTTTGGGAAGTTAATTATAGCCACAAATGTTCATTTCCAATAATTTTTTTCTCTTACAAAATAATTCCTTTTTCGGTCTTAAAAGAGGACATATGAACCCATTATCTACAAGAGAAACCACATGTGACTCAATGAAAGAACTATCCTTTGGTCATTTACCTCGCAGATATTATGCCCTTGGCGTCTTTTATCCACGATGGCTAAAGGTGAATCTGACAGCTTCTTTGCGAAACCTCGTGCTCGAGTAACACCACCGACATCAGGAGAAACAACTACCAGGTCTTCTATGGGTATGTTTTTGCTGGCCAGATAATCCAAAATCACCGGCTACAGCAGTCAAATAGTGATACAAACATTAGCAGCACTAAGAATTAAGCTCCCTTATAGTTATGCATAAAGATCGAACTGACGGAACCCGAACATTTGGTTCAGATGTAGCATTCATTAGAACATAGAAACTTATAAAGGAAGGTAAAATTGACACTGTAAATATAGAGTTACCTGGCCATATACATGGTCAACGCAAATATCAAAGTATCCCATCGCCTGTCCAGAGTGGAAGTCACAAGCAAGGACGCGGTTGCAACCAGCTTCTGTAATTATATTTGCGACAAGTTTTGCGGCAATTGATTCACGTCCTTGAGTCTAGAAGCAGAACTGTTGAGAATTAATCATATCACTAAAGAAAAGCAGTAAATTGCAGAAGCAACATTAAATGATAAATAGCTCCTCTGCTAGGCATAGAAAAGATTTAATAAATAAAATCTAAAGTAACAGACTCTGTATGAGCATTAAACGACACAATTACCTTCCTGTCCGCTCTAGCATATCCAAAATATGGGATGACAGCAGTAATAGTCCGTGCAGATGCTCTTCGACAGGCATCAATCATAACCAAAAGCTCCATAAGATTCTCATTTGCAGGAGGGCAAGACGGTTGAATTAGAAACACATGGCAGCCTCTTACGCTCTCTAGTAGTTGTACATAAATTTCACCATCAGCAAAGCGTTTAATGTGGATCTTACCAAGATCCACGCCAAGGTAGCATGCTATTTCCTGCATAATAATGACAAACAACAAAAGTAATCTTGATCACAACGGTCCTTATCATGTGTGATCCCCCAGCATCATGAAGAGTAATATCCGACAATATTGTCGTCTAGAACTGTAACTAACGCATTACCGTTACATAACAAATTGCCTGAGATTATCGATACAAATTACTAAAAAAAACTATAGTACGACAAAGCTATAAGATGACTAAAGAAGAACAGAATACACCAGAGGCCTTTTATCCTCAGGCATGTTTCCCGATTGTACGTGCATTGATTCTTCAGAAAGTGCATGTCATGTGAAGAACGGCATATGTATGGAAAGTATATGGAATGCTTAAAGTTACCAATCATGCAATGAAGTTCACTAATGGTGTCACTTATATTCATCCATAAATAAGTATGGGAGGTAAAGAATCAACAACTTCTTGCAACATATCATTAAAATAATTGTTTGAATCAGGACATGAAAATATAATTTGGTGATTCTCCAGGTTAAAAAAAATGCAGATATAAAGTGCCATTAAGTATGCAGATTATTTTTTTTTTCTTTCACATCCTATTTGTTTGTAACAAACATTATTGAGATCATGTATTGGTTGGACAAGAAGAAACACATCACAGCTTCTTACACTCTCTAGCAGTTGTTCAGCAAAGAGTTTAATGTATGTAGTATGCTATTTCCTGCAGAATAAAGACAAACTGAAAAAGGAATGTCGATCACAATGATCCTTATAATGTGCTATCATGAAGAGTAATATCCGACAATATCGTCATCCAGAAGTGTAAAAAATGCATTACTGTTATATAACGGATTGCCTGAAATTTTCACTAAAGTTACTAAAAAAACAATATTACGACAAACTATAAGATGACTAAAGAAGAACCGAATACGCCAGAGGCCATTTATCCTCAGGCATGTGTCGCAATAGTACGTGCATTAATTTTCACAAGTGCATGTGATGCGCAGAACGGGATACGTACCACGGACAGTATATGAAATGCTTAAGGTTGCCAATCATGCAATGAAGTTCACTAATGGTGTCACTTATTTTCATCCATAAATAAGTACGGGAGGTCAAAAACAGATAACCTTTTGAAGGATCTGTAAGGAATTGTCTGTTAAACATGTTTCAGGCGCCCACAGCAAGTTTACGAAGTTATTGTTTATGTTTATACGAGACATGAAAATATCACTAAGCAATTCTCCAGGTTCAGAAAACTGCAGATATAAGTGTCATCAAACTGTTTAGATGATTTCTTTTTTTCTGTCACATCCGATTCGTTCATACAAGCATTATTGAGATCAAGTATGGTTATGTCACAATCCTTATAATTCCCTTTTTATTCTTAGGATTCATATTGGCCCACAATTGGACTGATAGCAACAACCAACAGTGCAAAGAAAACATTCACATGGTTTTACCAGACAGGAAGGAAAGAAGCACCTGAGACAACAGAGGGTTTGCCGTGCCGGAGAACAACAGCAGCTTGCTGTCAGTTACCTCGGCGACTTGCTTCTCCGAGTTCTCAGTGAGAAGCTGTGGACAAGAAGGACCCGTGATCCCTTTGGACCCAATGTACAACCTTCCTCCTCCATTTGCAGCAGCCGACTGCATCGGCTTCGCCGGCACCTCGGATCTCTACCGAAACAAAGGAAAAAGGAGACACATTTATCATGAACAAATGCAAATTCTACACACTCTCACTCTCACTCTCTCTGTGCCACTCTTCCACAGACACAAGAATGTACATGGAGTCTGACCTGTTTGTAGCAAAGGACGTGGGAGGCGGCGATCCGACGGCCAAAGCACATCAAATCAGAACCGCCGCCGGTGAGGAAAGAAGTGGACCTCATCGTGCCTGTCGGAGAAGAGAAGGTGGTCAGGGCCATGACTGGTGGTGGATGGTGCAAGTAACGTGAGAGCAGAGAGAGAGAGAGAGATAGAGAGAGATGAAACAAAGATGAGGAGGAGGATTAACAAGGGAAGGGGTGCGTACTTAAGGGTTTAAGACAAAGATTAGGGAGGAGAGAGAGAGAGAGAGAGAGAGAGAGAGAGAGAG